>NW_019379794.1:156180-200932 GCF_000648655.2 Copidosoma floridanum | reverse complement strand
AAATGGGTAAAAAATATGGTTATGAAGAAATAAATTTATATTTACTAGAAAATTGTTTTTTACCCTTTTTTTTTAACGGGAGTTCTTTAAAATTGTCTGTCTTCACACTTGTTCTCTTGGGAGGTTGTTGTTGGACGATACCCTTTGCTTCAAATACTAAACGATCGATGACTTGTCGTTGCTGTTTGGCAACTCTGATCAAACTGGCCTGTCATTGTTGTTGCGGTTTTTTAAACGAGGTTTTTACTATTAGATAAGGGAGCTTTTCTATAGTAATTTCCCCCACTCGTTTCTTTTTGACAAGTTATATTGAGCTCATTGTCGTCATCCTTTAGTTCTTCTTTGTTACGTTTTTTATTTATTTCATCATTCTTGCTGGACGATGAGTCAATCATAGAGGTTACATTTCATTGCTCGCTATCATGAAAACTAAAAGTTATTATATTTCGCTCATTGTTTTGCATTTGATCAATGACACGCTTATTTTTTAGTTGCTTTGGATGTGAAGGTTCCTTTATTTCTTTTCGTGATGTTGTCATGTTGATCCCTCCTTGAATTCTCTTTCCTATACAAGCTATTTTCAGTCTCTCCTCTTCATTTTTTTTTTTCGCCCCCATCCGTTGTAAATCTCGATACTCTATTTATTATTTTATGGTCACTCGGTGACATACTACCATGACTCTTATTTCTTGGACTTGTTATGTTCTTTCTACCTTCCTTAGCTTTCTCTTCTACACCTCCATCTTGCCGTTTCTGATTTACTTTACCATGCCCCCAGGGTAATGTATCAGTGAAATTAGGGAAAATACATCGCTTATTATCACGAGAGCTAAGAGCTATTTTTTTTCATTCTTAGTATAAATCTTGTGCAGACGAGATCTAATATTAATTTTCTCTCGATTTATATTTATCTTTTGATTATCTCCGCCGAAAGTTTGATGTCTGGGGTTTGGAAGAAATTTGTCAAGCTGGTCTTGTGGAGATGATACCTTATGCTAGTGAAATCGGTTTGGCGCACAGTCATAATTCGTCAAAGTTCCGAGAATATATTTACTGAATTATGGCATATGATAAACCCATTTATATGGTTTAACAATCATTAATTTTGATGACTGTCAAAATTTAGCCCTTCATAACCACACTGTAACATCACTGATGAATATACCAATGACTATACGTGTAGAGGAACAAGTAACTGTCAAAAGAATACATCAAGAAACTAGTTAGACCGTCAGAGGCTGTAAGAAGATTTATTATTGCACCCTTTGCGCTGTAAAGCTCATAAAATGTATAGCTTTGTAGAGTTAGGAGTGGCATCTTAAGCGCACTGTTTATATCTTGACACTGTTTGTCTCGTTCGCTCGAGCATTCATTTTACGCGTCATGGAAGAACAACGCACAGTTTTGTGTATGTATGCGTCGTACTTGCGTCTTACGTGCTATACAGAAACAGCACCTTAAGAATCTGTTCGAATATTGTATACTCTACAAATAACTTCTTTATACGCTTGCATGTATGAGACATTACAGTGGCGTTAAAAAAAATACGTCACAAATGAGCAATATGAAGTTAAGAGAATAATTTATACTCTTCTAGTTTTCCTTTGCGAGTACAACTTGTATTTAGAATGACTTTAGACGTATAGGATTCCAGCTAAAGCAGACTTTTACAGTTGCGTTAGCGAAGATTACGCTTAAGGTCAGAAAGTATTGGATTTTTAACGTATGGACTTTAGGAGACTATTCTGATGTCTATAGAAATACTACTCTTCCTCTGTACGCATGTGTCGTATTTGCGTGTATCGTGCTATACATAGACAGCAATTTACGAATCTATTGGAATATTATATATTTTCTCCTATATAAACGCATAGGCTTTTTGCTCATGTAGACTTTGGATAATTAAATTAAATTTATTGTTATTATTATTAGACTATGTCGCCCTTGTTAGCTTTACCTACTACACGTAAAACGATTCTTATAATAAAAAAATATTTTTAAGACATGTTAGGAGAAAGCAAGAAACAAAAGTAGGAAACTACATATGGCTTTCCACCAGTACTCGAAAGAGAGCGAGAAGAAAACAAGGGGATAGCTTATTCACTAACATCAACTAGTTATGTGTATGAATATTTTTAGCTTTTTCTTCTTCTTCCTATACTCTTATATGACGAAATATATGTAAGGACGCACTAACAATCAGCTACAATTATGTAGACGAATGTATGTGTATTTAAGTATCCTCGTTAGTATCAGTAAGCTACGTGCACGTATTTACAATCTCCTTTTTCATCAATTTGAAACCCATACAGTAAATTATAGTCTTTATTTTTTCTATATTTTGCATACAGTGAAACTATAAAATACAGATTTTTAAATACTCTTTACGCCAGACCCTCTAAGTAGTCTCTCAAATATAAGAACTTATTAAGATCGTTGATGTTGGTACGCGAATCTATACCGACAAAAAGGTGTTTTTAAACGAAAGCCATTTATCGTGATCAACGTTAAACCAAGAGAGATTTGCAACCAGTAGCTTCAGAAAGCTTTATTTTTTAACGATTGTTGAATGCCCGAAGGCAACACGAGGATATGCGGAAAATTTATGCTAGTGACAAACACTGATCAATGAGACACGGAATATCTAACTACCGCGCACTATTAAATCCTCGTGTTGTCTTTCTCTTTTGTTTTCCCGCGCATCTTGAACTTAAGGTAGCATACGAAAGGGTACTGAATAAATATATTGAGTTAGGTCACATGTCATTGGTGCGTGACGAGTCTTCGAGTGGCTATTACATGCCTTATCACCCGATAATAAAAGAGTCAAGCAGCACCACGAAGGTGCGCGTCGTCTTCGATCCATCCGCAAAGGCCAGTAAGGATTTCTCCCCAGTCTAAACTGTTTGATCATCATTTGCACTTCCACACCTATCGATATGTCATTACGGCCGACATCGCACAAATGTACCGGCAAATACTCGTTCACACCGATCACAGATGGTTTCAACGTATTTTGTGGTATCACCAAGGCGAAGTGAGAACTTTCAAGCTCAATAAGATTATTTTCGGCGTGTCTTCTGCTCCTTATCTCGCTGTACGCACAGTTGATTAATTTCTAAACTAAAAATGATTGCAAACTGTTGTATACTAATACAGACAGTTATACGTCTTACAGTTATTATAATTAAATATGAGAAAATCGTAGGACTTATGAAGGATGAGTGTAATGGTAATATTATTACAAAATTCATCAAACTTAGGAGTAAAATGTTCAGCATTCTTGTTCAGAAACAAGACAGAATGAAAAAAAGCAAAAGTTATCAAGACCAATGTTGTTAAAGCCACTATTAATTTTAATGATAACATTAATTGCCTACGCGATTAAAACATAAATATAAATCGAGAGCAAATTAATATTAGATCTCGTCTGCACAAGATTTATACTTAAAATAAAAAAAAAAGCTCTTAGCTCTCGTGATGATAAGCGATGAATTTTCCCTAATATCACTGATACATTACCCTGGGGGCATGATAAAGTAAATCAGAAAAGGCGAGATGGAGGTGTAGAAGAGAAAGCTAAGGAAGGTAGAGAAAACATAACAAGTCCAAGAAATAAGAGTCATGGTAATATGTCACCGAGTGACCATAAAATAATAAATAGAGAATCAAGATTTACAACGGATGGGGGCGAAGAAAAAAAAATGAAGAGAAGAGACGGAAAAAAGCTTGTATAGGAGAGAGAATTCGAGAAGGGATCAACATGACGACATCACGAAAAGAAATAGAGGAACTTTAACATCCAGAGCAACTAAAAAATAAGCGTGTCATGGATCAAATGCAAAACAATGAGCGAAATATAATAACTTTTAGTTTTCATGATAGCGAGCAATGTAATGGTACCTCTATGATTGACTCATAGTCCAGCGAGAATAATGAAATAAATAAAGAACGTAACAGAAAAGAACATAAGGGTGACGACAATGAGCTCAGAGTTACTTGTCGAAAAGAGACGAGTGGGGGGAATTATCATAGTAGAGCTTCCTTATGTGATAGTAAAAACCTCGTATAAAAAACCGCAACAAAAACGGCAGGCCAGTTTAATTAGAGTTGCCAAACAGCAACGACAAGTCATCGATCGTTTAGAATTTGAAGCAAAGGGTATCATCCAAAAACAACCTCACAAGAGAACAAGAGTGAAGACAGACAATTTTGAAGAACTCCCGTTAAGAAAGATGGTAAAAAACAATTTTAAGGTAAATATAAATTTTTTTTTTTCATGACCATATTTGTTACCCATTTTTCTTTTNACTTCTATTATCGAAAATATGCAAAGAAAACAAAATTTCTCTGACACGCATCTCTTTTTTTTCGACATAAAATCCGTAAAAAAAGTTTCAGCCAAATCGAAGAGGTGTCGATCAGACAGGTGTTTAATTTGTAAAAAAATTACCCTTATGCAATAAATTAGTTCTTCATGAATCTATGTCAATTTTTTTCATTCGCGCTTTCTTATTACGGTGCCAATTGAAATTACTTTATCGTATTAACTGACTTCATTCGTTGGCTAGGTACTGCGGTGAAGAGGAGTAAGCCAAGCAATGTTGGGATACGCTTTCGGTTATGAAATTGTATACATGTTCTCTGGCAACACGCATCACTCGATACGCCCGCTCTAGAGAAAAAAATATGATGCTGGTACATTATACGCCTAAATAAGAAGCGAAGAGTTATCGGTCACGGCTTACACATACGTGTATCCTAGCTTTATACATCATATTTTTTTTTATTATCATTGATCTTTTAAAATCCAACTATTGTGTGCACTGTCAAAACCCAACCATTTAACGAAAATTTCATTTTTTCGTCGGCGTAAAATTTTCTTAACAAAGTTAGTATTAGTATACTTTGTTTTCTGCACTTCTTGATCGTTAAAGCCACCAGAAATTGGCTGCTGCTGATAATCCTCCCAATGGTAAGTGAATGGCTTTGTTGGTGCTACTCGGGTAACAGTAAAAATTTCTGTTGACCAATTAGGCGTATAACCTTTTTTGAAAACTTGTTAAGTATTACTAATACGTACTTTATCACCATCTTTCAATGTTAATTTTGTTCCTTTTCCGAATATATAAATTTTTGTAAAATATTTTTTCATTAGCTACTGAAACATCTTTTGGCTTCACACCAATAGTTCGGTGGTTTCGATTATTGTAAGAAGTTATTAGCTGTTGTAAAAAATTAAGCCACTTGTAATTACCTCTTACACTAAACTTTTTCCACATAGCATGCTTTAGGGTACGATTAAATCGTTCACATATAAAGGCCTTAAGAAAACTGTACGTAGAGTATAAGTTAATTTAGAAATTTTTTATTAGACCATGAAAATTTGCGTTGTAAAACTCTTTACCACGATCGGTTTTGCAGATTACTTGGAACTCTTCCTTCCGTTATTATAATTTTCATAGCTGCAGTCACATGTATACCAATTTTATTTTTTATATACTTCAGCAGAGCTTTCCTCGTGTAAGATCTATCACTTGCTATTTTGCAGACGGATACACTTTTTGATACTCGTACCTTCGCAATTGAGCCATGGTAACAGGTCACTTTTATTTATACAACATATTGACTAAGCTCTTATTGGTCCGTCTGTCACATCTCACGCAACTGAAAGAGAGACTCCCTTTTCTAAATAGGCAATTGCATAATACAGTATAAACACCTTATAAATATGCTCATCATTAAGTTAATAATTTTACATATCATAACACGTACCCGCTTTTTATTCCAGCATAGGCATGTTCAAGAATGAATTCTACACCATGCTTTTGCTCTCTTATTATTGAAACGTATTAAATATCACCCTATATTGTAATTTTGTAAGCAAATCTACTAGCTTCAAATTTTTTATACCAAAAAGATCTGCTGGTAGAGGCTGCAGTCGTTAAGATGTTTTCAAGCAAGAGAGCAGATGTCCCCCACGATACTCATAGACCCGTTATCGAGAGTGCAACAGTGCCAATAGAAAACCCCAGATTTGACCAATTGTTAACTTTAAGATCTCGTCAACGATTTCCATTCAAGTGTGTGAGAGAGAACGTGATTGTGGGAATTTTATTGTGGACAAATCACTGTATATTTTTTCAGTTGTAGGACATTGAATTGGATCAAGTGAATCGTGTGTATCTGGAACTGATTACGGAGAGAAATACATGGAGGACATATTACTCATACTATACAGCTAAAAGCAATGTGAACCCATTGCACGTGATTTTATATATTAAAAAGGATACTTATACTCTTTTATGCTGCTGTAAACTTTCAAGGTACAGCGTGGAGGCCAGAATAAGATTTATCTTTTGAAACGGTAGGTTATTCAAACACATTGAAAGAATATAATCCTATTGCATGACACATCTGCTGCCATAAAATTTATCTTAGTGTGTAATAAACTGAAAGTGTTGTGAAAAAGGGTATTGAGTAGTAGTGCATGATAGTTTTTTCACCACTATACATAAGACTTTCTCTGACATTGTTTATTACTCTATCTCAATATAGCCTTACATAGTGAAATGGGAAATTTGACATCAGCATGCGTTACCGAGTCAGGCGTGTTTACTCACGTGGGAATAGATTTTTTTGGGCCAATGTACGTCAAAGAGAAGAAACTGCGGAATCGTAATCGCGTCAAGGTTTATGGTTGTTTGTTTGTATGTATGGCATCGAAAGCAGTAAATATCAAAATAGTGAGCGATTTAACCACCGAAGGATTTTTAGGCGCGTTTAAGCGTTTTTGCGGCCGACGCGGCATTTCCAAGCACTTTTTTTCGGACAACGGCACGAATTTTGTCGGAGCAAGTAATGATTTACAAGAAATGTTTGCTCTGTTTAACTCCGACCAGTTTCGTGACGATGCTGATCATTTCGCAGTCCAACGAAACATCATCTAACATCTTAATCCGTCGCTTTCACTACACTTTGGTGGGATTTGGGAGTCGGCAGTAAAATCGTTTATAAGATCTGTCAATTATCTACAACTTTTACATTGAAATTTTTTTTATACGATGAACAGATTTCAACTTATTAGCAAAAAAACGTTTTTTGGCCGTTACGCGCTACATAAATTAATATTTTAACAATAATAATTGGAATGGTACCATATTTTAAAAACATGTTTTTGACGTAAAATTTGACAGAGAATGCGATGAAACTACTAAAAACTTGATTCTTTTTGGGGGCGTTTGTTAAAAATCGGTTTTAACAATTAAATTGTTAATAACAATATAAATTTGTTAGTATTTTTTGTAAAAAAAATTTTTTTCTTAAAGTTTCATCCGTCAGCTACAAAAGTGCAATTGGTGATAATTTTGTAGCTCTTAAAGATTCGGAACTATGAATTTAAGAAAATAAGTCTCCGAGCCAAAAAACTTGCCATTCTCAAATGTTCGATCACTTCAATTATCGAAAATATGCAAAGAAAACAAAATTTCTCTGACACGCATCTCTTTTTTTTCGACATAAAATCCGTAAAAAAAGTTTCAGCCAAATCGAAGAGGTGTCGATCAGACAGGTGTTTAATTTGTAAAAAAATTACCCTTATGCAATAAATTAGTTCTTCATGAATCTATGTCAATTTTTTTCATTCGCGCTTTCTTATTACGGTGCCAATTGAAATTACTTTATCGTATTAACTGACTTCATTCGTTGGCTAGGTACTGCGGTGAAGAGGAGTAAGCCAAGCAATGTTGGGATACGCTTTCGGTTATGAAATTGTATACATGTTCTCTGGCAACACGCATCACTCGATACGCCTGCTCTAGAGAAAAAAATATGATGCTGGTACATTATACGCCTAAATAAGAAGCGAAGAGTTATCGGTCACGGCTTACACATACGTGTATCCTAGCATGACTCGTTGCACCCGCTCTTGCTATGAAAAAAATAATACACTGGTTCATTATACGCCTATTAATAAAAAGCGAAAAGTCATCGGCCACGGCTAACACATTCGTATAGATAAGAAATAATAGCTTCATTACATCGCAAGGTACTGCGTTGAGTAAGCCAACGTTGGTTGCAGCCAAACGGGACACGTGATCCGCTACATCCACTGATAAGAAATACATGTTTATGCTTGATCATCTTCCTCTCACGCTGTACGTTGGGCTTGTCACACCTACACCTTTAGGACCCATCCTGATGACGTTGGAGCTTGATTCGCGGTCGGAAAGGAAGGGAGCTGTCAATACCATCTGACATCACAGCATCCGGAAGAGACCCCCTTCCCCCCACGTTACCATCCGAGTATTCCGCACCACCCACTGCCCCTACCACCCATGCCCCTCCTCCCACCACCTGATCAGCCTCTCCCCCACCACCGCCTCTCCTCTACTGCCCGATCAGCCTCTCCCCCCACCACCGCCTCTCATTCACCGCCTCTTCTCCACCCAAAGCTTTAGCTAGAGCCTCTCCCCCCACCTCTTCCTCAGGGGGGGGAGCTGGGGGGGTGCCAGAACCCCTATGGTTTACCTACTTTTACCTGACTGGGATTACAATATACTATAAGAGAACTAACACAAAGTTTAACAGTCGTAGGCCTTAGTCATGTGGTTATTAAAATATACAAACTAAGCAATTTAATTTTTCAAACCACAATTAAAGATCAGACTTTCTAGTAACTGAACAAAAAAAAAAGAAAACTTTTTTANAAAGAAAACTTTTTTATTATATATTCAATTTGTTCTTTAATACACATCATTGATTTGCAGAAGTAGAAAGAAAAATAAGTTGTCAAAAATTTGCTTTAAACTAAGTCCACGTGCAGGAGAATAGATCTTAAAGAGTCGTTCTCATACATACTTTTACTCTACAACTTACAAAAGGCTATTATAAAATACCCTTAACAACACTGAACGGTTAAAGATAAAAAATTATTCAACTTATTGGGCACTAAACTTATATTTCTGCATGGTAGAGTAATAATGTGGAACATAATTACTTATAAACATAATACACTCATCTTATAAGTGACATTTATTTACTCTTATAATCAAAAGTAAAATGAAATCGTATGATAACGAACATCTTATGATTCTTTGATAACAAAAAGGGAAGAATCATTTGTATCAGTCATTTTCGTTTGATGTTAAGACTATTGAATTTTTGTAAAATTAATATTATTATTTTTTATATAAACATGATAAACAATATAATTGCTTATTAAATCTATTTAAATTCTACCTTACTTAGCACTATAAAAAAAGTTAAAGTTACCTAAATGTAGCTTGCAGTACGAATACGATTGTTTCGTAAATAAGTTAATTTTTTTCCTTATTGTCGTGACGCTGTGAATTAAAATTAATTTTTATTTTAAGTTTGTAATAAATGAACGTTCGGTTAGTATCTAATTTATAAGTTCGAACATTCTATTTTTATAAAGTCTTGTATTTAAATAAAAAAAAGTAAAAATTAAAACCAGAACCACATAAAAGCTTAAGAAAGAACCATATATTTTCTGTAAGATATTACGAAAACTGTGTTTTTTTTTACACCAAGACATCTGAAAAAAAAAATAAAAAACTGTTACTTAAACTTCTTACCAGTGGAGCTCGAATATTCAAAAACCATCATTATAACAGCAGAAATCGATTGACTAGCAAAGTTTTCAGCATCATCTTCTGCTTTTCTACCTTAAATTAAGCATTTTTATTATTAGTGAGACTATTTTCGTGTTTAAAAGATTATTTCTATTTTAATAAATATCAAATACTTTAATTTATTTACTTACATATTGTAAATGGGAAGACATAATAACACAAGTAGTTTATAATTTCAGTATGTAATTCAGTTGGCAACACTGCCATAGTGCCAGCCAGAAGGTACGGAATATTATTAATCAAATCATGATCCAAGAAAGGAAGTAAACATACTATACATTGCAAAAGAGCTTGACTAAACACTGAAACACAAAATACACAATTACTTTTTACCCCTAATTCGTTAAAGTAATTTAATACAAATAATGGAAGCTTATTGTTACGACAGGCGTGAAATTTTTTAGTCCATTGCCTGGAAACACAAGAAATACGATTTTGTCTTATTATTATCAGTAGAGAAGAAGTTAGTCTTTCCACTACGCAATTTTTCTAGGAATGCGGAAAAAATAGTTTTGCCTTAATTAAAAGTCGGCTTTATTTACATGTTTAACAATTTCTGAAAAAACGCTGAATTTTTGTTTAGTTTGTTCCTTATATCTTCGCTTTGAGGGTGCTTAAAGAAATTTTTTGACAAACCATCTCTTCGTTATTAAATTTTCTATAGAATAGACACTATTGCAAACTCATCGGATGTTGTTAATGACACGTCTATGTAAAAAAAGTGTAAAAAAAATTATTCACACTAAAAAACTTTCGGAGACAAAAAAAAAATAACATAAATATTTTGATAATTTGAACGTAACCACAAGAAAATATAAATATCCAATAGCAGAACTAATAGCTATTTTGAAAAGTGCAAAATGTTTGTATTTTTCTTTTTTTTTAATTTTTTTAAGAAAAACTAAAAGTGTTACTGTAAACCTAACGGTTAGTGTATTGACATCTGACTGTGGCTTAGACAGTATATTTCGTGTTGATTATGATAACAAATGAAAAAGTTTGATATTGTAAGTTCTGACGATTTGGCACCAAACATTTTATTTTGCAACTTAAGCCATTGCAAACGTCTCAGTCAATGTTGCATACTTTTTTTCTTTACAAATCACATTGAATATTTTAGAAGAATAGACGCACTTTGAAAGAAAAATAAAGTGAAATAAAGAAATTATATACCTTACTCTACAGCCAAGATACAAAAAATTGGCTATTATAAGTATGTATTTTTGTACAGCACTGCCAGAGGCCTTTTTAAATGTGATTAAAAGGGAAACTAAAAAGATTGAATAAGTTGCACTGGAACAGCTGAAGCAACTCAGCGCTCCCATCTTTACCCCTTTCTTGCTACTCGGTGACCAACTGGTTGCAGTGCGCATGGGACAAAGCCCGGACAACAGGTGGCTTTCAAATTTGAATAAGTTATTGTACATATCTATTAAGTTCCAAATAGAGAATGAAACATTGAACATACTAAGTTATTAAATCTCAACTGAGTATATCTTTATCGTATAACAGAAAAAAAGATAATACACTAGAAATAGAGACTTTAATTTTTGCAATGCAGTAGGCACTTGAGAAGGCTTGGTAGGTTTTGCGGCGGGAGTTGCAGGGGAGAGGAGCTGAATATTCTAAGATAGAATGAGATTACTTCTACCAACTTAAGATAAGAAAATTAAATTTAGTCAAAATATTCTGTTAAGAGCATATTTACGAATAAAAATCAGTATGAAAAAGCAATTTTATTCATTTAGTCTTGAAGATTTATAACTTCCACTCATTTTTTGTCAAATTATTATTAAACAGAGCTTAGAAATAATCAATTAAATGTGACAACACTGTAAGCATACCAACATTTTAATTATAGCATCGTCTGTATCTACAGCTGGAGTATAGCTCGTCTTTAGTTTAGATAAGTATATTCTAGTGGCAATAAAAAACCAAATAGTAACTTGAACATTAAGCGATGCCTCCAGGAAGAAGTCAATGGTAGGGTAGATTTGTGTCAGAGAAAGACCATAATTGGATGTAGAAACGTTCAGAGGTCAGGAGGTCTAATAAAAACAGTTTTACTATTGATACTCAGTGTAATAAGGTTACATTTAATGAAATTGTAAGGAGTGGACTGATCATACCAGTCGAAGGAGATCGCATTGTAAACATAGCTCACATGGCTTAAAATATGTTTTGTATTTTGTGTGAAAAAAAGTTTTTTTAACAAGACATAAGTGCTGAAAGAAAAAGAAAAATTAACTTCAATTTGTAACATTCAACGCAGTCAGTACCCACATTTACGATTCCAATTTCAAGAAGGTCTACTTTTACGAATTGGTAAATTCACGATGACCACAATTTTGTTAATAGGTATTGCCAAATAATTTCACACAAGTCTTTACAATTTTCGGTTCTGTGATCGATAACCATCAAGGAAATCGACATCGGAAAAAATTTGTTGTGCCGTTCATATACGTGCTTTTAACGTCGAAATAGGAAGTTTAGTACAGCGCAGACTTACGAACGGTTACTGATGATACAACTAAATTTGGAATTGACAACTGTTACCCAGACTGAATTATGGTGGACTTAAAATTTGGCATAATTAACGCACGTACAGCAATTCTTTCAGAAGTACTACTTGTAGGCTACCAGTTACCTACAATGATCCCAACGATAGGGAGGTCAAAGTTTTCGTGCACATGACTGCGGTTGTTCCCGTACGTGACGTGGTAGCAAGCTTTCAGCGGCTGAAGAATTAAGCACCAGCCTGCCTAAATAACTTCTTTGAATATTTTACGACAACATACGTAGATATAACTGCAGTTTCACAATAACCCAAATATAATATAAATTTATGGAATCAATATGAAAATGTACGAGATGACCTTGACATCACGAACAACGTGTCTAAAGAATGGCACAATCGCTTTCGAATAGTAGTTGCTAAGCATCATGCAGATTTATTCTCAGCACTGCAGTATTTTTGCAAAAAGCAGAGCGATACAAAAGTAAAATTGCTGGAACTGACTTAAGGAAAGTTGAGAATAGACTTCCCGAAAAAGAAATGGTACGACAGCAGGCAAAGATTATGTGTGACGGTAGAATTATATACAGAATATGCTGAACTTGGCACTGTACTTACTTAATTACCTCATTACTTTGTTTCATGTCTTCTCCGAATTGAACAATATATGACATGCAAAAAAAGGTTTCGTAAAACGAAACATTTGTAAGATCTACTCTATTCAGATTTCGTGAAAATGTGCAATCGTGAATCGGCCGTTTCATAAAAATGGATCTTCGGGAAATGGAATTTCTAAATATAAGTACGAATTGATGACATCACAACTTGCTTATAAATTCTGTTAAAAGCAGTAAAATAAGAAAAAGACCTGTGACAATTTACACATACAATTGTATCAATGCTAAATCAGTGATAGATAGAGTAGATAATTTATTTTTTAGATCCATTTGTAAAGATAAGAAATCTACATGTTAACCACTTTACTTCTTTTAGGAGCTACGCATACCGGATTCAGTCTGTCTCATCTAGATAAGTTCTTAAGTACAGTTGATGCTCCCTATTTTCAAGAAAACACTAACAAAAAATATGAAAGGACAATTGGATCAACTGTGGAGCTAGTCACACAAGTAAGTTGCATAGAAGCAGCTGACTTAGAAAAATTATTAACTATAAATAATCTGGAAAAACTGGAGAAGTTACTATAATAGAATAAAAGTGGGCTTTAAAGTTCATCTGCTTACCAAAATTAATTATGTTTCCAAGCTAATAAAAATTATTTAAAAATGTGTTAAGAGAAAGCTGCCAATTCCATACATTTTGCTGTAAAAATGTAAATATTTTTATTCATAGATTTTTTACATAAGTTTTTCTAATATACACTAATGTTTTCTTCGACAACTTTATTTTTTTGTATTCAATTTGAACGGACGTAATCAACTTTTTTTGTACTGCATAGTTTTATTATTATCATTGTATTTTAAGTAATAGCACAATTTATCATTGGTTTAATAGATTTATACTTTATACTCACATATACTGTGCTTCGATATTATTGACTGAGTTGAAAAGAATTCGAAAAAACCTGTATACATGCAAGCTAAAAAAAATAGATTTTATAAATATAATGTATGCCTAGTAATTTTTTTAAAATCCCCATTGTCTATGTTTTTATTTTGTAAACCCATAGAGTTGCAGGAAAGTTATTTGATTGTACAATCAGAATCACATGATCGAACGAAAAACAAAGTGGTAAGGATTTGTGTTTCGCAGGTATATCAAGCTAGCTTAACAAATTGATTTTTCCCACACCTGATATGCACCATAATTTGTCGCTAATTAATCGCTAATTAGTTGCCAAATAAAAAAATTTGTCGCTCTAGCCGTTTACCGAGAAATAGACGTAGTGCTACCTTGATATCAAGCTGGCACTACACATAGCGTATCTCGGCTCAGGAAGGGCGTAGGGAAACCACAAGGATACCAAAATTTGTCGCTAATTTGTCGCTGAAAGATGGTACCCTTCAATAATTCGTCGCTGGTCCAGCGCCCAGCAGCCCAGCAAAAAACGTGCGAGCGGGCTTCAAGCTGGCACTACACGTAGCGTATCTCGGCTCAGGAAGGGCGATTAATGACTAACTATAACTACACAAAATATTCTGATAAAAATTTGTGCTATGCCGTAAATAATATTTGTAAATTTCAATATGCTGAATTCAAGATTAGTTCAGGCTTACCCTTCACGAAATAGTCTTACAGAGAATTTGGTGGCATACTTATATGCCGTACCCAAATACCGTGGAAAGTTTTAGGGGGGGGAGAGTTTGGTTAAATTATACGAATGATTACGCTGGGAAAAGGGGGAGGGGGCGAGGAATTAAGTATACGTATGACAAAACACTCTTTATTTTTATTTTAAAACATGAGTTTTTGTTTTATTTTCATACAAAAGTTGAGATACAAATAATTTTTATTTTATTTGACGTCACTCTTCTGAAGCAAAGGGGGGTTAATTTCTGATTGATACAAAGTCATTGCAAGTTGGAGAGGAGGGGGGTGAAAATCAAAAAAATCGTCTACGGTATTTAGGTACGACTCTATCTTTGGTATCCTTGTGGTTTTCCTTCGCCCTTCCTGAGCCGAGATACGCCACGTGTAGTGCCAGCTTGAATCCCGCTCGGACGTTTTTTGCTGGGCGCTGGACCAGTGACGAATATTAAAGGGTACCATCTTTCAGCGACAAATTAGCGACAAATTTTGGTATCCTTGTAGTTTCCCTACGCCCTTCCTGAGCCGAGATACGCCACGTGTAGTGCCAGCTTGAAGCCCGCTCGGACGTTTTTTGCTGGGCTGCTGGGCGCTGGACCAGCGACGAATTATTAAAGGGTACCATCTTTCAGCGACAAATTAGCGACAAATTTTGGTATCCTTGTGGTTTCCCTACGCCCTTCCTGAGCCGAGATACGCTATGTGTAGTGCCAGCTTGATATAAAGGTAGCACTACGTCTATTTCTCGGTAAACGGCTAGAGCGACAAATTTTTTTATTTGGCAACTAATTAGCGATTAATTAGCGACAAATTATGGTGCATATCAGGTGTGGGAAAAATCAATTTGTTAAGCTAGCTTGATATACCTGTGTTTCGTATGGCATAGGTTGGAGTCAGCAAAGCAACGGCTACAGCTACCATAGCCTTAATGTTTATTGCCCATTGATTCGTATGCAGAGTGGAAGAATTTCGGATAACTGTACCGAAAGTTGTAAATGCAGAATCTGCGAAGCTGATACGGATACTGAAAAAATCTGCGATCATGACTGCACAGCTAATTTTCATGGAAGCTCAAAATCCATGAAATCTGTTAGAGCTGTCGAATTAGTAACGAAGACTGAAATTGTGAAGGGAGCTAATATTAAAGTTGGTGTGTTTATAGGTGATAAAAACAGTAGTAGTAGGGCAGCTGTAAAAAATGCTTAAGTTGAGAATAATCTAATATAATTAAATATGAATTATACTACTCAAGGTGTCGAAGACTCACAGTACATCTGAATCTGCAGATTATAGATTTTTCCGTACTGTCACTCAAAAAAATTATGGAGTTGCTTACGTGAAAAAAACGTTAGATTGCTTAAACATTAATTGCAGCTTGGTCTCGATAGTATATGGGAATAAAGAAAAAAGTAAATTTATTTAAAAAAAAGAAAATGCTAGCAAGCCAAAGTTCAAACAAAAACGGTTATAAATAAAAGCAAAGCGTTCTCAATTGCAAAACAGAAGAAAAAATACTGACGGAAATACATACAAAAGCAACATTTCAATTAACCTTGCCAAAGTGATTCTTTATGTTTGTGTAAGTGAATCTAATATATTTTACAAATATCATTAAAAAGTTGAAGTAATATTTTAAATTGTTATATTTTACCAACTAACAAAATGAGTGCAAGTGCTACGCTGGTCGACTGGTTAAGTTTTGTTTAGAAACAGGTGTTCCCAACAGAAAATAAAGTTTAAGCGTTCTATTGACGAGTCACGTTTATAAAAATATAGGATTTTATAAAAAAGTTTAACAAAAAATAAATACTTATAGCACACAATTACGACTTCGATAGTAAGCGTATTATTTTAGCTAACTAAAACTTAGGCTATACAAATAAATTTTAAAATAATATTCTCGGATTTTTAGATACACTATCAGTATTTACAAACACATTTTAGAATCGGGCCAGTGGATGTAAATTAACCCCTTTAGCAAACGAACTTGCGTCTCTTTCTACTAAGGCGCTTAATATGCTCTTTTGAATGCTATGCTTCGTAAAAAATTGTCTGATTCCTTTTTTAAGATTGATGACATAGTAGCAAACGGAAACTCAATAGATCATATCAGTAAAGAGCTGCAAAACGAAGCAAATATAAAAGAACTTATAAAATTGTTTGGGCCTCCCTATTACTGCAGTCCAATAAAAACCAATAAGAAAACGGTGAATTTGATTGCACAAAATGAAGACCCAATAAAAATTGTATTATTTTCTATTTGCCACTTATATGGAAAATTTATTTTATTCGAGTTCATAGTAAAAGGCCGATAATTTTTTTTTCAAATAATAGTTTTTAAGATCGTATTCATCGAGCCAAATAAGTACTTTATTATAGCTTATAGAAAAAACATTGAATCTAATCGTATGAGATAATTGAATAATTCATTTAATGTATGTTTATAGTTATTCGTTAATAACATTTTTATACGTTTTTATAAGTAAAAACCCTTTATTTTTATAATTAAATCGCGATTCGCAACCATGCTTGTGATATTATCAAACGTTTGCAAGTTTATATCACTGAATGGGAATTTACGGGTGCGAAAATCGATATTAAGCAAATAGCCTGAATAAAATATTGAAATTTATTTGTCTCTCCTGATTCATTAGTGTCCATAAATTTTTATTTGTTAAAGTTATTTTTGATTTTTATGTGACGATTTCCATTGGTAATCTCATCGTATTTCTTACCTGCGTTTATAGTTATTTGGTAACGGATATTTTAATAACTTTTTCTCATTAATAACAAATTAAATTTTTACTAATAAGTATTGTCTTAAACAGTTGGCTTATGTATCTCCTATTAGATGTGTCAAATGTATTAGGTAATTTTTTTTTCTTTTTTTTTTGTATTGCAACTTAAAAGAAAAGTGAATTTTTCAACTATGCTCATAAAGTTAACATATGTTCAGAATTCTACGTATCTGAATTGGGGTATACGGGTGCAAATGCCGATTGCCGTAATCTGTGGGAATTTATCTGTCTCTCCCGGTTTATCAGTGTACATTAATTTATTTTGTTACAAATTGTGTTTAATTTTGAGGCATTGATCCCTTTATCCAAAACTTCGTTTTTCCTTAGGATACTAGTTAATTTCAATTACGCACGTATGCTGTAACAAGCTTTAATTCTCCAACACGTAATGTTTTCTGATGATTATCGTTTTTGAGTTTGCTAAATAATAAATATCTACATAAACTAATGTGTAATATTCGTTATTTATTTTTGCAGTTTACATCATATATATAAAGCTTACAGCTGACGAAATAACATTAAAAAAACGTGTTGGGACTCATCTGTAAAACCATCATGTAACTTATGCTTCCAATACGATAAATGAATTCTATATAAACTTGTCGTATGCAGCCCATACATTATTTTTGGTAAATAGTTAACGTGTTATTTGCAAAGTGGCATTTAGTATAAGTTCGATTTCATAGGAATTAGTCAACTCTTATTTTTATACAACTGTTTAGAAGTATTTTGACTTATAATTATATTGTCTTCATCAGTCATTTGTGTTTTAATTTAAAATTCACCATTTTATAGCATATATAGTTAATAAATCTCATTAGGTAATTGTTGCACACCATATGTAACTAATCTAATTAATGTTATACGCACTTTTTATAATCTGTATGTTGGATGATTTGTATGTTATTTATTGTACAGTGAGCGCTCATAGCAAATGAAATTTCTTTGATACTTTTAAATTGAAGCAGTTTTAAAATAAATTATTTTTTATGATCGATTTTACATTTAGTTTAATGTACCATCTTCTTCAGCGGATGATTTTTTTTCTAACATCGAATCTCATACTATTCTCAATATAATAGTATACTACTCAATACGAACCAATAGAAATAATCATATAAATAGCTATCAAGTAAAATAAGTTCCAACAAAATAAATAAAAAATTAAATGCTGTTAAAAATCATAATAGACAACAAATACACTTATTTAGTAGTACCAAAGAATAACAATTCAAATTAGACAGGGTTCCTCAATAAGAACCAATAATATTAATGCCTTAAATCGCTGTTATGTATAATAAAAACCAATATTTCCACAAAAGTATCGTGCCATGTTCAGATATTTCTTGTAAATTTCAATACAATACAAAGTCCAATAAAAATACATTATGTAGTAATCTCCACAACCATTCATCTACTGGACAAAGCTTATAGGATACTGTATAGTACAGGCTTATTTAAGGTGGCTCCAGCGCCTAGTGATTTATCAAAATGGGGAGACTAAAAATTAATCATTATTTTCTTTAAAATATGGTATAAAGTTATCGTAGAGACTGTTGTAAGCCATATTTTAAATTTTATCTGTTACTTTAGTGAGTAAATATAAAAGAACAAAAAAGTTTTATGCTGCCCTAATTGATGAACTGTTATGGTACGCTCCTAAGTTCAAGAGTCATACCTATATATATATGTACTCTGCAGAATGCAGACAGCTGAGAGCTGACTTGCACTCGCAACTGTATACTTAGTCTCCGATTATTTAAAGATTTTGTTCGATAACAAGACACTTTTCTCATGTCATCAAAAACTGCGTAATAATATATACAAGATAGTATATTTTTTACACCTTACGGGTTATTTATATAAGTGCAGCAGTAGGTTGTATATCGCGTAAGTTTGCATTTCCTATCTAACCCGTCTTAAAACTACGATTTTGTAAGCATGATTTCTAATAATTTTCATCGTCAACCTTAATTTTTTTTTATACGAATAAAAAGATGGGAATTCAAAGAATATAATTCAATTTTATTAACCTCGGTTGGGTTATTTTTAATTTTAACATTGACGCCACTGGAGCCACCTTAACTCTCAACAAATGCTGATATATTTCCCATAAACTCTAATAAAAGTCTCTTGTTGTGTATACAGCTACATTTCTTGTTTATTCGATGTTTGCATATCATTATAAAATCACATTGATTAATTGTATTGATTCACTTCTCGATAGTTTGTTAAAATGATAGTACTGTCCTATATACATTGTTTAATTAAATGAGCATAAAAGTCAATTTAAATATTTAAATATTATATAAATAACGTAACCAAATCCCACTATGACCAATAATGGTGAATATAATTCTTACTGGGCTTCTCTAGTAGACTCTTATAAAAGTAATAATTCAGCGCCCTGCCTTTTTTTTCAGTCGAATAGAATCTAGTGCAATCTATTAGTATTTAATAAATGCTATTTACTTTGGTCATTAATGCTAATTTCCTGGTTCTTTAAATAGTTGCTATGGATTTTATATAAAAATACTGGTGCAAACACACATCACAGTCTTAAAAAATTTTTTTTTTATTGGTTTTTATTGGACTGCAGTACTAGGGAGCTATGAAACATATTATTAATAGTTGTAAGATGAAAAGATTACGTTTTTTGATACTAAATACGATGATTTACTGACAAATATAAAACTAAAAGAAAAAAAAAACAGTAACTTTTTTGAAAGGTCACTATAGCAACGGTTAATCACATTTAATTAAAACTGATAAGATTCAAGATAAAGTTATTATTCATTTTGAAAAATTGTCCTTGCAATTTAAAGTTCTTGCAGTGTTCATCAATGTTTGACAAAAATTTTATTATCAAAAGCCGTCATGACGTTGTTGGATTTACTACTTGTGTAGCAGAAGCACCCTTTACTCTGAGTGTTTCTACATTTGTTATTAACAATATAATTCTCAAAGGCCTAAAAAGAGATGTATGTTTTAATACAAGTGTCGGTTTTAAAACTTAAGCTGTCAATATTAACTTTTTTCTGCTTTGAAAACATCACAAGCCTTTAAAATCACGCATCAAAGACTATAAAACTGATTTTTTATGTGAAAATCATGACAAATAGCTTCAAGTCAAGAATTTTTTTCTCAAAAATTTGCCTGGTAAAAAATATTGAGAAAATCCATGCAGACATAAAACGTTTAGGAACGGTATTCACGTTTTTAAGCAGATAAATACATCTCACCAAAAACTCCCAAAATTCCTTGAAAGAAGAGTTGGAAATTTTGTTTTGATACATTTTTTTACAAATTTTTTTACAGTTAATTAGAGCTCTTAATAGTTAAACTTTCTCAGAAGTGTGTAAGTACTATTCAGAAAAAGTTGCTGTTATATCAAGCATGTTAAGGTTATGATTGATAAAGGACTGCATATACGATAATTAATTAGAAATATCTTTGACCTTAGACAAAATACCGAACAGAATAAACAACAAAACTAATACCAATATAACGCAAAAATTGTACACAGATAAGAATTACTGTAAAAGTAGATCATCTAAAAAATCAAATTTTTTATATCAAAGAAAAAGATAAAATTCTATGTACAAAAAAATTTGTATAAACATATATTTTTTATCACAATTACTTTTAGTATCTTATGTCTTAATTAAGCATGATTTATGCCTAACACTATGTTTGTAACTGTTTAATTATATACAATAACTTATTGAACCTCAAGCATTAGCTGAGGCCCATGGTTTGACTCATCTGTACTGCAACAGGTTGATCACGTAAACGCAAGAGTGGAGTATAATTGGAAGCACTGAGTTGCTCTTTCTGTCACAAAGCCACTTTTTAGATTCATGTTAGCTTGCCTTTATTAAAATTGATACAGATTAATCCAATGACGTTTGTTGGCGGAAAAAAATGCGAAATTGACTGAGAAATTTTTAATTGTTTAAGTTACAAAAAAACATTTTTGGCAGCAAAACGTCAGAACTGAAAATAACTAATTTTTTTTATCTGCTATCATCACTTACATTAAAAAGAATTTTTTTAGGTAAACAAAATATCGATAAACCGACAGTAAGGTTTACAGTAACACTTTTAAGTCTAACCTTAATAAGTTAATTAACAAGAACTTGCAATTACCTTAAAATGTTACAAATATCTATTTCTTATGCTATCTATAACATAATTTTTAATATTCTTAAATCTATATTTCCTCACGAGTATGCTCAATTTTACACAAAATCATCATTTAACGGTGAACAAATGTTTGTTAGTGTAAATAATTTTTTCCACATTTTTTTAACACTAACATGTTATCTGCATTAAATAAAGCATTTGCAAAAGTGTTGATATGTGGAAAACTTGAATAACGAACGCAGTAGAGACGACAAAATGTTTAAGGAAAGATAGAAACGGAGATGTATGCGAAAAACTTTATAGAAATTTCACATTTTTTTATAAATTGTTTAATAATTGAGCTTACCTGACTTTTGATTCAGACAAAATTATTTTTTTGTGTATTCAGGAAAATGATGTAGGGGATTAACGAATTCATTTGCTGCTAGAAGATACAAGATTAAAAAATTATTTGGGCTATGAACTATTCTATAAATAAAAAGAAATATTTTTCTATACAATCTAGAACTGAATAATGGAATTATGATTTAGTGCTTTAATTAAACGTACCCTCCTTAATTTTTGAGATTCTCCTTTTTTTAATATATTTATTTAGATTAAAGTAAAAACTGATTAGGATAGATCAATACTATTTAGGTTTTAAGAAATTGAGTGTGTTATATTAAAAAAAAAACCTACTTTTGCTTTACCATTGTCTTGACTTCTGTTATAAGTGACATAAAATAACTATAAGTCATTGTTTTGGTTACTATTAATATGAGTTCAATGTTAAGTCTAATAATTAACAACGCTCTAAAGAAAAAAGTAGGTCTAATGCAATAGTTATTTCTACAATCAAAAAAGAAAAAAAACCATTTTTGAGAAAAAAGTGATTTTCTTAACTAGGAACATTATTTTCAACGCCTATGTATTGCAACTACCAATAAATTCATTTTTCGTTTCCTATTACTATTTTCAGATTTTTTAGTAACTTGTTGCATCAACAGTATGTCAGTTAAAACGTCTGTCAGGTGAAATATGATTAAGACTATCATAAAAAGGATTTCTCGTACTACAATGAAAATTATATGAGAGTTTCTGTTCAATATACAAATAAGAGCCTCCTGCTGCTTACTTAAGTTTTATTTAAATGGCATTACTAGTCATAAAATCTACTCGTAGAAATATCCCACATGTATGGAGTAAGAGAAGTACAGTAATATTTTTATTACGTGATGAAAAAAAAAGCTTTTTTTGCTCAGAATAATGCACAGCTTACATTTTTTCTGAAAAACTAATTTATTATCTATTTTTAACTATGATTTGTTATCCTTGTATTAATGTTTTTTTTGTCACGTCTTTTATTTTTTTTTCTTTCATGGAGTCACTCTTTTCTTATTCTTCTTAACTTTAAAAGATATCTGTTCTGAACACTTATTTTTTAATAATAGCAGCCATGTTGTTAGAAAGCTAAAGCAAGAAATCGCAGAAACAGTATAAAATTGTTAACAAAATATAAGGATCCGTCAACGAAAACTGCGAGACGTATGAATTGAGTATTGTTCGAATAATAATTAAAATGGTGAAAAAGTTAATATCAATGATAATAAAAATCACATAAGTATTAGGTATCGTATAAAGGATAACGATGACAACAATAAGAATTTTGGTAGTAACAAGTATAAGAATATTGGAAACCACAACATATTAATAATAATCACGTTTACGATAACGTCCATAATACCTTTTAGTGGTTATAGCAATCGTCATCATTTCTAAAAAAAAAATGATAACAACTATTATGATAAAAAGTATAATGACGATGATGCTTCGAAAGAAGACAATGAATATAACGATGATGAGGGTAATAGTAATATTGTTGTTGAGAAAATAATATTTATCAAAAGAATGACAATAATGAGAAAAATAATAGATCTAATAAACATGACGACACTAGAAGCTTATCCTTGATCTAACAGTCAGTTACAGTTAAAGAAAGTCATCACGACCAAAAAAAGATTTTGTTTTATACTAGACAGAAAATAAGGATAAAGAAACCCTGGTTAGCAGCCTAGTAAAGAATTTTAACTAACCTACAAACAGCTCAAAAGTAAAAAAAATGGTTGCGTAAGTATAAAAACTGCAATTTGAGGCGCGCGCTTCGCGCTCTTATAATTTTCTACTGTTGAACGGTTAAATTTTATATGCTCAAGAAAAGGTACTTTGTGACATTGACTAAATAACAGTTTAAAAAAAAAAAAAAAATTAATAATTAAAACGACTTAGAGTGAGTTTATATAAAAAGTCTGGGAGTTTGGCAGACTGGCTTGAAGATGGCAGACTCCCACTCTCAGACTCCATCTAGACTAACTCTTAACCTGCGTTAAACACAAATAATTTTAATGTTTTCTTTAGAATTTTATACGTAGAAAAAAATTACCTACATTATCTAAAAAAATTTTATTAAATAAATTTTATTTATGCTAGCTTAAAGACAAGACTGTGCTTATGATTAATTTATAGCTAGTGATCTTGTGATAATTGACGTCAGATTCACGGGAATACAAAAAAAAACTGTAATGTTAAGCTGCTTTCTGTGTGCAGTAATCTCAAACAGCGCCACCTGCACTGCAAGAAGAAGGCGATGCTGGATAACACGATAACATAGCTTGTTATGGGATCTCAGCTTTGTTAAAAGTTTTTTGTAGTTTTAGCGCGTAATGGTTCTTAAAGTGTGAGTTTTCAGTACTTAGAATTGGTATTAAACAGAAAACAATTTTTATTACCATTAATTTTTTTTTTTTTAACTCTAAAGGAATATTCGTTATCTGCTTAAAAAAAATTTTTGATACTAAAAGTCGGTACTTTAAGTATAAAAAAATAATGCTTAAGGTATCATTACATTTCTTATTACGGGTGGCAAACTTTTTTAATTATTTTCGTAGTTTTAATGTATTTTTGATACTTAAAGTATTGATTTCCAGTGTCAAGAATTTATTTTAAACAGATAACAACTCTTATCTTACAATTAAAGAAAATAAAGAAATTAACATTGTAACAACAAATTGTTTTCTGTTTAATACTAATTCTTGATATTGAAAATTCACACTTTAATTATCATATTGCACTGAATTTATGAAAAACCATTACCAAGGTTTAGAAGTTAACATTTCATAACAGGCTATCTAATGGTGTTATCCAGCATCGCCTCCTTCTTGCCATGCAGGTCGCACTCTTTCAGGTTACTGCACATATTCGCTCCGTGCATGACACGCAGCGCCGCCCTCGGTGTCAGAATCGCGCAATACCGTACCCCCGTATGATTGAATCGTAACACTGTCGCTTATAGGAGAAAGTATTATTTATTGAATAAGACGTACATACTGCTATCACGTAAACATCAGCACCCTAAAAAATGGATATGATTATCCAAACAGGCTTTAAAAGTATAAGTTGCAACATAGTTTTTAATAATGAAACGCTAAAAAAAGCTAAAAAATTAGTAGAGAGTGGGCACGTTGCCTACGTACAGAAATATGTAAATAAAGGAGTCGGTCATCTGATCAATTGCTATGTTGTGAGACAAAAATCTGTTAGCTTAAATCCATACAAAGTAGAATTATCTGTAAGTTCATTATTGCCTATGCTTGACAAATGTAGGATATGGTAACATATACATAAATGTGTAATTTATTTATCAGATTAACGAAGACCGCTGTAGGTTAGGTACGAACTTTTGTCTCCTAACTGCCCTAATCCACAGCTCCTTCTGTTTTGTTTCATGGAGTCTACTTTCGAATTTATACAGCACCACCCCCTGCTTTTCTTTCTTGTTGCAATTAACAACGCAGCACTGTCTCGTTCGCATTTCGTTACTTTGTAAACGTAAACGCTGATTCAGATTATACAGCTATAGCGGCAGCCTATGTTGACTGCTTGGAGTTCTTGCTCTCATGTATACAACATTACAGACAAGTATGTGTGTTGTGTACTATATGACAGATGATATTTAATAACCCATTATTTAAAATTTCGGGCGATTTGAAGTGCCTAGCAAAATTATTTATCCGTATTATAGATCCGGTTTGGCTAAATAACATTTTTTTTCTGCCTTCGATTTCTCAACTAATTACTTTAAATGAAATAATATCTTTTCTCATATAAGACAACGCTTACTGTACGATTCATAAGAGTACGGGTTCGCCAACTTTGCTCACCTACAGCGCTGCAGTCGTTTTTTTTATCCTCTCCAACCTGATGCATGGGGCGTATAGCGAATAAGCCAGGAGCAGCCATGAGCCCGTGTGATTGCGAGTGAGAAACTAGAATACGTCATATTCTCTTTGACACACTTACAGGGGCATACAGGCTGGTTCCAGAAGTTCAAGACCCAATGTGTGTCCGCACCCTAAGAATCATGCGTTTTTCTTGCACTCATGGAAATTACTACATGACTTAATAGTTTATTTTATTTTTTTTATAAATGTGAATACTATTCCATTAAAAAACTGATTGCACTGTTATACTGACATACCTGATATATTAACAAATAACGAATTCTCGTTCCTTTTATACCTAGATACTTGTTTACACCTTAAAAGTATCTTTAAATAGTAGTGGTTTGGTGAAACGACCTATAAAAATTCTTCTAAAATTAAATTGAATTTATTGACACGTAGAACAAAAAAAAAAAATGAACAACATTTTAATAGATGTATAAGTAATTTAACAAATAATAATATATGAAAAATGTACTTATTGTATTTTTGTACAACAATACTTCTTAAACTTAATCTGAACAATTAAACAATATTTAAAAATTATTAATGAAAATAAAAGGATAAATAAATTTTTTCAATATTATTTGACATATTTTTGACCACTCAACAAAACGAAAAAATTAATTTTTTTCATCAATTAACTTAGAACTTTCATTTTCACGTCACGTGATCTTGTACCATAAGTGCGAGAAAGACGGTGACAGTTTTCTCCCTCGCAATTATAGTAAATGATCACTTGACGTAAGCTCAACTGACTAACTTATTAAAACCGAGCCTTTTATCAACACAACCATTATAATTATCTGTATATCCAGTGTTCATACATTGTACATACACGTATGTACATGCATTTCTTGTCTCAGATGACCTAAGGTTATTTAATTGTTTTGGACAACTTCACTAAGAGCTGCATAGCAAATTATTTCCAATGTCTCAATCAAACTAAATTTGTGGCGTCTCACATCTCTCGTGCTTCAGACTCTACTAGCCAGGTGGCCAAGCCCCTAATAGTTCTCTCCCGTCAAGCGGTGAAATTCCCGCACGATTAGTATATAAGCGCGATCGAGTCAATCTGAGCCCACACCTCTCCTGTGTCTAAGGCAGGGAGCACGTCATTAGCCTTACTGATGAGTCCTGGCGTGCTCTCGGGACGAAACACCTTTTTCTCTCTCTAGTAGATGACAACGATCGCTACAAATTGGCGTTATAGATAGTAAGCAGCGTAGTTCAGTACGATTGGGACAAAATTCAAAAGAGGATCCAGAATCCCAGAAAAATAAAAAAACTCTGACTTAAGCTCTAAACCCCAATAAACCCAAACTATTTAACTCCTAAGCCCAGAAATCTCAAAGCCTTTAACTACATAACCAAATTTTTAATGAACTATTTAACCCGATTACCTGTTGTCATAAACAGTCAAATTAATTATGCAAGGGCAAATCACTATATAACCCGGGGCACCTACTGGCTAGTTCATTAATTTATAAAGTGCGATTGAACAACACGAGTGTCAATCACCAGATAACTTGGGGCACCTACTGGCCGCTTTGTTATATAATAAAATACGATTAAACAACACAGGTGCCAATCACCAGATAACTCGGGGCACCTACTGGCTAATTATTAAATAATAAAGTACGATTATACAACACAGGTGCTAATTACCAGACAACTCAGGGCACCAACAGGCTACTTCATTGATTAAGAAAGTGTGATTAAACAAAATTAAGTGCCAATCACCAGATGACTCGGGGCACCTACAGGCTACTTCATCAATTAATAAAGTGCAATTAAACATTACGAGTGCCTATCACCTGACAAGACGGGACACCTACTGGCTATTTTATTACGTAATAAAGTACGATAACATAAGTATCAATTACCAGATAACCCGGGGCTTCTACTGACACTTTATCAAATAATAAAGTATGATTACACAAGTGCCAATCACCAGATAACCCGGGGCACCTAATGGCCAATTTATGAAATAAAAAAGTGCGATTAAATAACACAAGTTCCAGGTACTAGGTATTTTGAGGAACTTGCTGCTGTTTAATAAATTAATAAACAAGTGATAAACAATATTAGTCACCAATAACCCAGTAACTCAAAATGTTTACTCCTTACTTTATTAGTTAACAAAGTGTCAATTCGTAATACAAGTGCCAGATACTACATGACCCTAGACGTCTTCTGACTACTTCATTGGCTAATAAAGCATTACTTCGTAATGCAAGCGCTGTATAGTTATCTACTAAGTAGTATATCTGTTATTGCGGAATGTTTTAATCACAAGTTGTATATTTAATAAGCACCTTAGGTCACCTGGTGAGTAGTGCTAATATTGAGTATGGTTTTTGTTGATTTATTTATTGATTAGTAGTCATTACGGGTTACCTGATGACTAGCACTCGTTTATTAAGTAATAATTGATTAATTTATTTAGATGACAGCAAGCGCTCTAAGTTATCTCGTGATGAGCACTTATGTGTCGAAGTATGGCTTCATAATCTGATAAAGTATGTATAGGGAGCACTCTGAGTTTCCTATTGTATGGCACTTATACCAATAATTAATGGTTCATATTTGAATAAAGTTGGCTAAAAAAGATCCAGCTCACCTAGTAACTGGTGCTTGTATCATTAGTTAATACTTTATATATGTTATAAAGTATCCAGTCAATAACCAGAGTTATTGAGTGATTGGTGCTTGCGCTATTAAATAGTTTTTATATAAATTTATTAATTTTCTGACAAGCGCCCTTTAGTGATTAGTGCTTGAGTTATAAAGTAATGAATTATTGAGGAATTAATCTCCCAGTAAGCATTTAAAGTTTTCTAGTGATTGATACTTGTAATGTTTAATCATACTTTATTATTTAATGAAATGGCCAGTAGGTGCCCCGGGTTATCTGGTAATTGGCACCTGTGTTGTTAAATCGTATTTTATTATATAATAAAGTGACCAGTAGGTGCCCAGGTTATCTGATAATTGGTACTTGTGTTATCGTATTTTATTATTTAATAAAGTGGCCAGTAGGTGCACTAGGTTATTTGGTGATTGGCACTTGTGTTGTTTAATTGCCCTTTATTAATGAATGAAGTAGCATGTAGGTGCCCTGAGTTATCTGGTGATTGGTACCTGTGTTGTTAAATCGTATTTTATTATATAATAAAGTGGCCAGTAGGTGCCCCAGGTTATCGAGTGATTTGCGCTCGCATAATTGCCCTTTATTAATGAATGAAGTAGCATGTAGGTGCCCTGAGTTATCTGGATTGGTACCTGTGTTGTTAAATCGTATTTTATTATATAATAAAGTGGCCAGTAGGTGCCCCAGGTTATCGAGTGATTTGCGCTCGCATAATTAATTTGACTGTTTATGGCAACAAGTAAGGAAGTTAAATAGTTTATAAAAAATTCGGTTATGTGATTAAAGGCTTCGAGATTTCTGGGCTTAGGGAATATATACTTTGAGGTTATTAGGTTTAAGAGCTTAAGTCAAAGTTTTTTGATTTTCCGTGGATTCTGGATCAAATTTTGAGTTTCGTCTCAATCGTACTGGACTGTGCTGCTTACTATCGATAGCGCCAATTTAGTTCGATTGAGACATTGGGAATAATTTTCTATGCAGCTCTGACTTCACTTGACTTGACCAAGTTTTTTAACCACAAGAAAAGAAGTATTAGATTTATCAATAATTCGAGATTTTGATTCAATACAGGCAACATCGACTCCATACACAAAATGATGCTTTTTCATGAATGGGTAATAAGGTAACTGATATCAAATAAAAATAACTCGAGAAAACAGAATGTAGCTTTTCAAATGGCCTATCGATTAGTGCCAGAAAAAATAAATTTGATTGCATGGAAGCTAAAAAAGTTTGTAAAACTAGCGAAAATCGTCGTTTTTTAATTTGTTTATGAATTTTTCTTCGGTAAATCTTGAGATCATATTATGCGCAATCAGTGCAAGTACTGTCTGGCTGGACCTTTTTACTACAAATTATTCTTATATAAATTATATTTTTATGAACTTTGATACTAAAAGTGACCACCAAAAAAGTGTTTTTTTTAGATTAATTTTTCTTGTTTTTTTCTACAAAGTTTGTAAGTTAAACTAACTGCAATCGATGTTTACTATCTTTTTACACATTAGAAAAAAAATGTCACGGCATAATTATTTAGTGTTCAGTTGATTTTTTAATCTATGAAAATTGCTAAGGTAAGTGAAATAACTTTAAATGTACTTAGCTTGCTCTCATTTTTTAACACTTACTTTCCATATAAAAAAATATTAGCAACTGTAAAATTTTTTCTACCGATGGCTATTATTCTGTCGAAATAGGGAATATTTGGTATGGTGCATACGAAAATGTTCTATATCTGGCTAGTTAAATTCATTCTGGTACTCCAACAGTTTTGACATGTTATAATAATGTCAGTGAAAAAAAAAAAAATATCTTGTTGGCAGTTTCATTAGTGTTACGATGAAATTCTGAAAAAAAAAATTGTTCAAAGCCCTAAAAAAATACCATCTTCGTTGCCCGATTTTGGTACTGGAAATTAGAATGTTTAATTTCTGCAACAGATCTATAATAGTAGAAGTCTAATCATAAATGTTAAGCTTTAAAAGTTGTTCTATGATTTTTTTTCAAGCAAGTAAGTAATTGTTCAGAAATCTGCTGTATTTCTTCAAAATACGGTGTTTCAAGAAATAAAAAAAAAAAAGCAAGAAATTTTTAAATCCATAACTCAAAACTCACTCAAAATCATTATTCACTTAATATTATCTTGGATTGTTTTTTTTTTTAATACTCAAAATTTTTTTTTTTTACTTTCTAAAATGCTTTTCAAGTTTTCTTTTACGCAGAGTAAGCTGCTTTTTTTCTATATTGAGGTAATTGATATTTTTTGATAGCAATTTTGTGAATTTTTTTGTTGGTTAATTTTACCATAGGATAAGTTTAAGACGACATAAAAAATAACACTTAAATTGCAGGACCAAAATACAACCACAGACAAAATTGTTCAGCTTGCGTTGAGCAGGAATTCCGGGTGTTCATCACAAAATGAAACGGTATCGCTGCTGGAAGCAAACAAGAAGTAACAGAAAGAACCTTCTATTAGTACTGCAGAGATCAATGCTCGGAAAACAACAGAAGTAGGAAGCTTAGAAGTAGGCTTTATTAGCTGCAAAGTAAGAGGACATGTTAAGGTTTTCAGATGTAACAGATGCCTTGGATAAGGACACAAATCTAGGAATAACGACAAAAAGGACTAGTCAAAGCTTTTCTTTTAATAAGGCAACTGCAATAACTGCTTAAAAGATTGTACGAAATAGGCTGGAAGGTGTAATTGCGGAAAAAAATTGGCCAATCACGGAGTAGGCAGCAGTGGCCACCTAGCATTGAGAATAGATTCAGAGGTGCCCAAAAACAGGTTACCTACAAGGTGGAAATGAATTTTTAAGAAATAAAAACATAATATCTATTACCAAACAAGCCTGCGCTAACTTACTAAAATTATCATCAAAGGAAAGCAATAGAAATCGATGTACCTGCTTAACAGAAGGCAACCAGACAAAAAAAAAATGGCAAGATCATGACTGTAATGCTACCTGGATGAAAGACAATAATAACAGTTAACATTTAATGGCCTGGATTGAAGTATAAATGCGAAAGCGAACCCTTAGCCAGGTGTTCCAGAAGATAGGTTTTTCTAGTGAAGTAGGTAGTTAGTGTGTATCACTAAAAATATCATAGTGGAAAACAACATCTTTAAGCAGACTGCTGGTCTTACCTAAGAAATGGGTTAGTATATCCTACTATTGATCGTACAGGCATTATGGAGTACGTCAGATAAAGAAAAAAAGGAAAAAAGGGAAAAAATAGAAAATACAAAATAAATGTTGATAATACTTATAAAAAAATGATTTATGTTAATAACTTATGAGATTATAATAATAACCATGATGATGATAAACGGTATGTTATAAAATTTGTAATACTGAGGATGATAGTAATAATAATAACGGTAGTAACAATAATGACATTATTAATAATGATAATAGTTCTTATAATAATAACAATAGTAGTGATGATAATAATAATAATAATAATAATAATAATAATAACATAAACAATCAAAATAATAACAATACTAGTAATTATGACTATGACAATAATAGTTACTATATTCAAAACACAAGTAACCATACAATGCATGTATTAAATAAATGATTTTAATGATGTTGGTAATAATAACCATATGGATACTAGTCATAATGAAAATGACAAATGTAGTAGTGATAATATCCTTAGTAAAGATAGCAACACTAAGAAGTGGTATAATTGTAACTGTATTCATAGTTACAACATAAATAATCTTTACAATAATAGTGATGCAATGATAATAATACTAATAATGATGATGACGACGACGATGGCGATGAATTTACTACTTTGTGCAGCTAGTCATGCAGACTACGTCTACACCAAGTACATCAAAATATACACAGTATTATAATTGTTTTAAATGCATACAAGAAGATAATTTATTTTCTGAAGTTATTGTATCTTTGTAGCACTTCATTTTTAACAAAAATACCAATGTTGCTTAGTTGGATGTATTCAATTAGTATTTGTTTAGGAATTCTGGAAGCCGTTATAAGGTAGCAATAAATTGTACCTTTAAATCGTTAACCTTGCAGAAATCTAAGATAAAAATTGAATTACAACTTGGAAAGATTGGCTTCGTTCATCAGTGCAGGTAACTGTCTTGCTTAGCACGCAAGGTTTTGTACTGACATGTACGATTGAAAAATTAAATATTGTTTCTCCAAAAGTTAACAAAATTTTCTGTTTTTAAGTATTGCTAGATAATGTAAAAGGTGTAACATAATTAGAATATTTAAAAATATATAAAGGAGTCTATCATAAAACATTTAAAGATTGCTGTAGCAATGACATCAATGATATATGGCACCTGAATTGACGACATATAGAAAGAAGCTACTACCATCATGTTGCTTCATCAATTGAGATAATTTTCCACATGGTTCTTACTTTCAGAAAATATTTTTTGTGAAAATATTTAGGATAAATATAAACTCATTTTACAGGAGATTTAATTTTTAGTAAAAAAAGTTTTGCTCGTTCGCACGTAACACAAATTCTTGCAATGGAAGACAAGTTTCATAAGCTGTTTATTTGATCTACATTTAAATATATTGATTGCGTACGAAAAACAAATAACTTAGAGAAAATTTTGCTTTGTAAAGAAAATGTTTAAATTTCTCAAAAAAAAGCATAAGTAGAGAATGAGGGGGGGGGGCAATCAGGCGTATGAAAAAATTGAGAAGTGGTGAAGGAGGGCTTAGGGGGTCCAGAAAAGCGTAGAATGAGAATGTGGAGGGAAGAACATTTGTTATAATTCTTTAAATAGCAAAGTTTAAAATAAGATGAAAGGTAAAATAAAGAGACATAACAGTATAGATAAAGTGACACTTAAGGAAGTTAACTAATTCAACAATTATATCTATATCAATTTTCCAATGGCAATAGTGAATAATATTGGTGATGATGTTATATGATGTTCATGAACTGAATCCAAGAATTAGAGCAGTTGTTATGTTAAAAAAACTTTGAGTACATCAGATGGTTCATGTTATGGACTAGTACGTCAATAAAATGAAACAAAGTTACATTAAATTACAACTGATACCAAATGCAAACTAAGTGATGCATTTATTTTTTTCATACAAGGTTCACATTGAGTATCAATTGTAAATTAACATTCTTTTATTCTATTTAGTGAACGTACAAGTGTACACATAATACTACGGGTATTGTGCAAATATCCAGTTGCACCAAAAAAAGAAACAAGACGTGACATGTTTCAGATTTAAATTTTAAAGTCATTTGAAGCTAGTGACTCGTTAACATTATTTACTTTGGCCTAAGAAAGACTACCCTGACCTTTTATTTTCGTTAACAGATAAATTATAGGTAGTGATAATAATGGCGATAATAGTAGTAAAAAAATCGTTAACGTTGATAATAATTATAATAATAGCTACTGTAGTAAGGATGTTCATGTCATTATATGAGAATGATGAGGACAGTTATTATGTATATGATGTTTATTATTATTATGAACACCTGAATCTAATGTTATACCACTTTTTAGGTTTAACCTAGGAATACTTACTCTACATAAATAATTTGTTTATCGATTCTTCTCTTTTGGATTTGTTTCTCAATTCTATATTTATCGAAGCGATTAATGATCTATATTTTATAGTTAATTGTACATGTAAACCAGTATATACAAATGTTAAAGAGATGGATGGGGATCAGTGGTGCCACCTCTAGCCCACTGTAATGATACAGTTTTGTGGAAACCTGGTGCTGTAATACAGCACGCACGCAAGATCTAGTCTGTTTGTCGAAGCGTACGGTTATGCGTGTGAGCAGCTGTTTGTCATTGGCTGTATTGTCTATCGTTATGTAAATATATTTTCATTAATTATAACATCCTATGTATGATAACTAAGTAGGTTTGCTCTTTTTCCACAAAGTAATTATAGTGACTTGATAGTAAAGCGTTGTTAAATGTAAAAGAAGTACAAGTCCAAGACTAGAAAATTGAAAAAGTTTAGAAAGGATACCGTTATTATGCAATTTTGCCGTTTATAGTTCTGAAATCTAAGAGATTATATACAAGTTATCGCAAAGAAAAGAAGTAGTTATCTAACTCAAGGAAGTAAGTAGTTATTGTGAAGGTAGTGAAAAATTTACTAGTGTTGAAAGAGTTAATTTATAAAAAACACAAAGAATCCAAATAACCAGAAGATTCAAGAAAATTAATCAGCAATCATGAAATGACGAGAATCCTGATACATGTGTTTGATGGCTAAATCTATACATACTAAAAGAAAAAGAAAACGATATTTTTCAAATTAAAGAAATGTGTCACAGTGATTAAAAAAGAGTAAGCATCAATTGCCAAAGGAAGACGAATGGGCTAAAATAAACTTAAAAGTCGTAAATTTATATCCAGTGCTTTTTTAAACACGCACATGAAATTTGTACCTGATTTTAATACAGCATCAAAAATCATCACAATGTTTGATAAATTATACTTTAAAAAAAGACAGTACTGCAAAAAATACGTGAAACCAAATTGAAAAAAATTAGATTAAACCATTATTAGTAGTAATGAGCAATTATTTAGTTTATTTAAGATATGTAATGATGATTAGAAGCTGTCAAAACCCGATTTAAATTAAGAAGAACAATTTAGGAACTAGAAGCATACCAAAGTCTAATAATTTCACAAAAAAAAAGAAATATATACAAGTAAGCTTTTTATCAATAAAGAGAGTTACTTAAAATAATCTATTGATAGCTTAAACTTTAATCACAAAATCAACTAGTGGATACTTTACTGAATCTCTTTAAAAATAAAATTCAATAAAATTTAAAGTATGTTTTAGTTAACAAAATCAATAAGTCTCAGAAGTATAAATATGAGGAGACTGATAGAGGATATTGTACATTCTTACGAACGTATACTAACATAGCAAAAACGGACAAGTAGCGCCATATCAAGAACAAGCAAAGTGTACAGCTTTGTGAATACCTAGTGCTTTGATGAAGCACACAGGAAATATCTCGTCTGCCCACCGTAGCATGCAGTCATGCGTTCGAGAAGCCGTTTGTCATTGTCTGTATTGTGTATCGTTTTGTAAAACTATAAAATATATTCTCTTGTTATTTAATGCAACTAGTAATTACTTAATATGTTGGCTTATTTTTTCATAAACTATAAAACAATTCTCTTATATTGTCAAGTATATCACGATATTTTTAATTTCGATTAATATTATATTTTATGTTTTTGTTTCCTACCAATACATTTGTATTTTCATTTACTTAAATTTTGTTTACCCTAGATACACATCGCATATACTTTCAAAATTTTTATGAAATTTTCTTTCTCATTAATTACTGTTGGTACTGAGCACTCTTCTGATTTTTAATCAAATGTTATATGCAGAAGTATGCAATATAAACTACTTTATTGTATTTACACGTATGGGTTGGACCTGAATGCTCAGACACAAGCAGAGAGATTGCCAGTGGGAGAGTGGGTAAATGAGTAGCATATAAATGCGTATGCATAGCTGTCCGGAAGTATGAGTCCCATTAGATGGCGCTGATGCTGATCTTAAAGTTGTCCTAAACAAAGCAAACGACAGTAGTGTACGCTAATCTCATTTTTTCAAATAAACAAAACAGATATCATATATACATACCTATTGTACTGAATATTTATACTAATTAACGTACGTGATGTCATATTATAAGAAAGTAAATTAAAAAAAAGTGTGCAATAAAATGCTGCTGTATATCAGAGCACGAGAAGAGAACATGCTTTATTAATGGGTGGACGCAAAAAAGGTCAATTGTATCTCTGAACACCTGAACACACAGTTATTCCTGGCTTGTATTTTGAAAAAAAAAATTTTTTTAGTATAGGTAAGCTGAATAGTTTAAAATCCAAATTCTAATTTTTGATAGTTTGAAAACATAAATTGTAGACTCAAAAAAAAAAAATTAAAATTGATGAGGTGCCTTCTCTAAATCTTTTAAGTGAAACTGTGTCTAGCAACGAAAGCCTTATTATTGATGATGTTAGTAGTGGTGACACTAATACTGCAGATGAAAGTGAAAGTTTTTCAGAAGTTTATGAAGACAGTGTTTGTAACGACCAAACAGAAAGTGATCATAAAAACCTACAAAACATTGAAGACAGTGTTGAGTAAGGCACTTACAATTATTTTGTAAACAAAGTTCAAAAGGGATTGGATATATCTGAAAAAAGTATTGAAACCGATTTGGATACAGATGATCTCTGCAATATTTCTGCAGTAACTAAGGACGGTAAGTTTAAACTGTAGAAGTAAAAATAAGTTTCATGAATCTTTAAAAAACTTATGATGACTGGCAGACTTTTACTGAATTTTCTTTTAGAATTTAAAAATTGTTAGCTTTATGTGTTGAGTTCTTTCAACTAAAACCTGTTGATAAAAGTATTTGTTCCCTGATAGAACGAATTGTTTAAGTTTTATATAAGATCAGATTGTATCTATCTTACACATGCTTATCAGTGATGTTTTAAGTTTTAGTTGGTACGGTAGAAAAGTATTTTTCAGAAACATTGCAGTTATCAGCCATTGTATTGAAAAAATCATTTACGTTCCAGATAAGATGAAAGTACAGAAAAATCTACCTTTTTGTAGTAAAGATGAAGAAATGTCAAGAGAGGATATCATGCAAATAAGGGGCATCGCAGCAGCTAGAGTTTATTTATTAATAAAATTATGGAAAGAATAAAAAACTTCCGGATCGTTGAAGCAACCATCGATTGGACCATGACCAAGTACATGGATGACATTATGATCATTGTAAGTGGGCTTGTTAATATAAGTCCTCATATCATTGGTGAGCAATGTTATATTTATTATTTGTTTATTAAATAAATAACATGTCACTTTTTCCAATACAATTGTAATAAGTATTTTTCTTATGCACTTGACAACGATTCAATTTTTCATAAACTTTTTTCTTAAACTTTAAGGAATCACTTTAATAAGACTTATTATTTTTTATGGTCAGCAGTATAAATAACTAACCGTGGTAAAATGTGACTTAAATAACAGGTAGACAAGGTACGTATCAAATCATGTATAAATGATACATCTCTTTGAAGTTTTATAGTTTTACATGCATCACAGCCTGACTCGTTCACGACTAGGTGACATTTACTCAGATTCATCAAGCACAGCCCCAATTGGATTTGTCCATAATACTGATGTCTAATTTTTAATTGTGCTTTGTCTTCGTTATCCCATTAAATATAAGATAATAACTTCAAAAAGGTACTAGCAGTCACTTTATCATTATTCTTTGGGAACTTAATTTCAGTGAAAATATTATCACACACGCCATAGGCACTATATTCAAACTGAGGCGACGTTTTTAAAATTAAAAGTAGTGCTTCATGCACTTTTTTTCCAAGTTTATATTCATGAGATTTTTTAGCCTTAGATTCATATTTCTGTTCTCTGAGAGTGTGCTCATTATCTTTAAAAGTTGATTCGTATAGACTTGTCAGTTTCTTATCCCACTCATAAGAATCATGGGACTTTCTCATGTAAGTAAATAGATTGTAGCACTTCGATCCAGTTATCCTTCGAAATCTTACATCGTGACATGTATCGTTGTTTTGCTTCACTGTGTACAAAATTAATTCTTTGGCTCTTTTGGTATTCAAACAACTTTTTTTGTTGTAGTACATAGCATTAGCCCAAGTTACAATAATAACTTGAAAATTTTTAAAGTACTTATCACAAATGTCGTTTTCTAATAAATTTAACAACTCTATTAGAATTATATTTACAGCACAAAAAGAATTTAAATCTATTGTTACAGCTGATTCTGATTCAGAAGTTTATAAAGATTATGAGTCAGTCATTTGGTTTCAAAATAATTTTCAATACACTTGCAGGTACTGCATTTGGCTTTGTAGCATTATTGTTGGTTAGTCTGAAGTTTGACCTGAAACCAGTGACATGTAATCCTCACTTACGTCCAACATCTGCAGTGCTTAATATTTAAAAAATTGAACTTTTACTGCAGAAGATATGTCATATTTTGAATGGGTTTGGGCTTCATGGAAAAATTTTTCAAACGGTGTTGTGTAGCATATGCGTCGTGGACTTTTTGTTTAATGTGACGCCACTGTTGCTTGATGTCTGTGCAACCCAATTGCTCTACACTATCCTTTGTTCTCCTATCAATATTAATTTTATCAATTATACCATACCCTATTATTAAATATTTAATACTTACCTGTTCAAAAACAAACATGCATCCACAATATGCTTACAAGATCCAGAACTCCCTTTCTTACAACTACACACTGAATTCATTCCTTTTTTATTAATCATTTTTAATATCAATAAGCATTTCATGGGGTTAACTATCTAAAGAAGACGATTACAAGCATGAAGCCAAATATTTATATGATCCAGTTTTAGTTTTTTTATGATGACCACATAGTAAGATGTGATTTAAATTTAAAATTCTGCTGCCTTTTTTAAAAGGCCTCACTCCAACAATAACATATTTAATTAACTTAAATATTTCTATTATCGGGTACGACATTCTGATGAAGATAAAGAATAATATTGGACTACCAATATTGTAAGCAAGTTTGTACCTGCCACTATGTATCACTTAGTCTTAGTGCAACTCTGAAATCAGTATCAGTGCCATCTAACAGGACTCGTACTTCCGGACACAGCGTTGGCCGTGATGGTCAAAAGATTTCTTCCAACCGCCACCTTTAGAGCGCTTCTTTATCAGCGCCACCAACGGCCAAACTGTGAACTATTGCTGTGAACTGTATATAGATATATACAAATGTTAATCCGGATAGTTATATCTCGAAGACTAGCTGTCTGCTGCCTGCTAAGCGCTTGGCTCTTGCCTTTAAAGCTTGCAGTTCTTGCATGCATGTTTACCTACATCTGTCCTAGACGCATTTTTCCTTCAAGAGCGATTCTTAATCTATGATAATAGAAATCTCAGAAGTTATTTATGACATTATTATTCTTACGATTTATATAACTTATGTTGTTACAGCCACAAAAAAAATGTTACAAGTAAAGGTGTACTGTTATTAAAAGATAAAAAGAATAAATTTTTAATTTTAAAGACATTAAAAAAAATGCCAAGAGGTAAAACACTTTATACTCTTATTCTTACGTCAATTTCATAGTGAATAACGTGTAGAGAAGTTAAATGTTATTGTTTAACAATCGTTATTTTCTCAACTTACAATTACAATTGTTAAGAAAGTAATATAATAACCTTAAGTTACGAAACCAGAAACACAATAACCATTTTATACAAGACAGAATCATAATACTATTTAAATCCTGAAACTTTTCTCTAAACATTTGACAGTTTTAATGTTACGTTGATAAATAAATTAGTTGTTTGGAAGGCTAGGTACCACAGTGAGTACTTTATTTAGTTTTTATGTGTACATAGCGTAACACATACTTTTTATAAATTTATAAGTTAGGAAATTTTCTTGGATTTAAATGAGTTCTTATAATAATGTAATATGAATAAAAAGGCACATGTTAATATAAACCTTATACTTATTTTAATAGCTTTACTTATATTAGTGAATAATTTAAAAACTATTTAAAAATAGTTCAATAATTTTTCCTTATTTTACGCCATACACAGAGTAATAAAATTAATTATTTTGGAGAGAATGACCCCTTTTTAAACTTTATTCATCTATATTTCAATTTCAACTAAGCCGTTACTTAGAGTATTAAAATTTTTAATAATTTTTATAAAAAGTTTTGCCTAATAATATTTTGATTTAAAAATTTATGAAGTAAGAGATTGCAATATACAGTTTCATAAAGAGACGTATTTTTAGTAACTTTTTTATGAGAAAAAGAATGGTAATAGAATGAATACATAAACAAAAAAAATGTTTGATACATATTTTGTTATTTTCTACAGATCTGTTACGTAAAAATGTTAATTTCCATCTCAGCTGTCACACCTTACATGGTTAATACATGTACGTATTATGGATCTGTTTTTTTGTTGTCTTCTTTACAGAAACTTGAAATGTTGTACATACCGATTTGATAAGAGATGAAACTCTTTAAAAAGTGGAAAATGTTATACTGTAAATTACTTAGTTTCTTGTCCCTCGTATATAACATTGGCAAACCATTTTATGACAATAGTTGGCATACATTTAATAGTGGGACTCCGTCCCCTGCGTACTGCGAGCGCTAATCCCCACAACTGGATTTTTAAACGAAATGTCCTATCATATAATATAAAAAATGCACATATGTAAAATTGCAATGAAAGATCTCTTTAGCTGACGATTTTTGTTCAATGACCTTAGAAAAATGTGTAACTAAAGTAAATTTTTCCTTTTATCTCGCTGACCCTACACAACACTACCAAACCGCATATACGATAAAATAAAATTTTTTAATGTTTTAGCTCTATCCTCCAGCTTATTAGCAAAGCAAGAAATTTTTAAAATAACCATTCTTCTAGCGAAGCCAGCCAGCGTCGTTCTGCATACCAGTTGAGTATCCTATTTATTCTACTACAAGCAATCTCTGTTTTAGAATAAACTGTTTTTACTTATTCTAGTGTGGTTCGTAACTTTCCTATAACTTTAATATTCATTTTTTTGTTTATCAAATAATCACTTTACTGTACTCTATAATAATTAAGAAATTATTTATACTATTAACTGTTTATTTTTATACAACAGAATAGCTCCATCAATCACTGACAAAAATTAATTTTTATATTACGTGGTTCTCCAAGCAATAAGTGTTATAAATTTATTATGTAGAAACGATTGGCAGTAAAACCAAATCCAGTTTCTTACTATTTTAATTTGAACACTATAAATCTTTAAACAATTGAATAAAGAGATTGATGTACTACTAATTTTTTTATAACATGTATAATATAAACAAATAAATTCAAGAAACGTGATGTACATCATGCAATCATGTCAATAACTCTACCCTAACAATCTCATCCTGTCAAGAAATTATGACGCTTAAATAAATAATTACACTTGTTTCGGCTGAGATTTCTTGGGATTATTCAAAACTTAAAAAATTAGTTATGAAACACATGCTTTACGGTCCTCATACTAAGCACAGTTCTGGTATCAACGCTCTGGACGAAGAATTTCCCTGATTGGCCCTGGACGCTGAAGTAGACTCATTAGGGACGAATCAAGCCTAAAGTACTTCAAACTTCTTTTATTGGCGTATTTCAGTTAGAAAAAAATAAATCATAGTTTCGAACAAAGGCTATGCTTTGTATAACCCTGGACAAAAACTATACCCTTTCAACGTCCCAGGCGAAGACTATGCCCTTTTTTCTAGTCCAGACAAAAACTATGCCCTTTCTTTGGTCCCAGACGAAAAGCTTACTCTTTTTTTCGAGTCCTAGTGAAGACTATGTTTTTTTCTTCAGTCTGGATAAAAACTATGCCTTTCTTTTTAGTCTGGACAAAGACTATGCCTTTTTTTGAGTCCAGGCGAGGACTATGATTTTTAATATATATTTTAATATATGATAAATTTTATTCCATCTAGGCTCTAGAAAAGGGCTACACCATCGTCAAAACTCAGAAAAAATGAAATAATCTTCACTTGGACTAGAAAAAAGGGGTATAGTCTCTATCCAGACTAGACAAAACGGTATAGTTTTCTTCCAAACTTCAGAAAAGAGCTTAGTCTTTGTCCAGGATCCCAAAAGAGCATAATTTTTATCTGGAACCCCCAAAGGGCATAGTCTCCGTCCGGAACCAAAAAAAGGGTATAGTTTTTATCCAGGCTTCAAAGCAGGGCACGGTTTGCATGCGTGGCTTTGGTATACTTAATTTTTATCAGAACTAAGCAAAAAATTTTCAAGCACCTTTTACGAACGTGCTACACTTCGAAATACATTTTAAACGAACAGTGACTGACAATATAAAAAATACAAATAGCATATCTGATATACGTACTTACAAAACTTAGACAAAAGCTATAATTTTAGTAGATACTTGAATGATTAGACGTTCTAATCAGTTTTTATAGATGAAATAAAAATGTTATATGAACGTTTAAAGACATGCCTCAATAAAGAGCATTAATTATGTTTATGACATTCGTAGAGATAGTCAGAGAGCATTCACTAAAATTCAATAATTAAAAGTCCAAGACCAAGAAATATTTAATGAAATTAACAGTTACGATGATGCTAGATATGTAGATCTGACAGAAGCAGCTTGGAGAAAGCATGAATGTCAAATTTGTGATATAAGTCATACAATTGTCAAGTAAGCTGCTTACTTTAATAACAAACAGGAACTTGTCTTGGACGAAAATGATATTGAAAGTGTCATAGAACATGACGATACATAGTTAACAGCTTGGTTTGAACTAAATAAACATACTGACTTTGCAAAATCCATGAAGTATGTAAACATTCTAGAAAACTACATTTTTATTAATAAAGAAAAGTTCAGGAAATAATCCAAAATATCATGAAAAATTTTGCAATATGTTGATTGAGCATTGTGTCTTCGAAGGATCATCAAAGATTTTTTTAAACTTATATCAAATAAAGTAACGGGTTCAACATTTTTCAAAGTTATTGGACCATATAAAGTAAGAACGTATTAAACGTTATAAGATATTACAATTGCAATGAATTTAATAGACTATAACAAAAAATACATGAAATTTTGAAAAAAGCAATTGCTCTTATATTTCCATATTACTTATGACTATCTTTTCCTTGGTTTCTAATTGCAGAAATTGTTCATGGCGATACAATATAAAGTAAATATAAAAAATTTTCTTGGAGTACAATACTTATAATAAAGATAATTCAGATCTTTTACATATTAACTGAATTTCAGAACTACATTATGAATCATGCAAATTCTTCAATTAATATACACCAAATAAAAAAATAAAAAAAGATTAACATCAAGAAATACGTAACAGCAATAAAATGTTTTATTTAATATGTACCAATGTAAGTAATTAAAAAGAAAAAGAAGAAAATATTGTTTGCAAACGGAAAAATAAATTTCTTAAAAATAAGTCTGGAGGGGTCTGAACAAAACTTACTTATATGAAACGATAATTTATTATTTTAGTTCTCAAAATGAAGAAATTCTATTCATAGCATAACTTAGCACAGTATTAACTTGGCTTTAAATAGAAATGTCAAGTCATAAAATTTCTCGACTTACTTTAGATCTTAGTAATTCAGATTATTTTTTTTAGAATTCAAGTAAGATAAAAAAAAACCCAGAGAAGTCGACTTATTGAATTTAAATTAAACTTTAATGATTAAAAAAAGAGTATTCGAAATAGTAGACGAAGCAATTAAAGATTTATGTGATACTGAAAAGTATGTCAAAAATAAATTATATGTTTTAAGAGGGGATGTTCAACAAAGGTGGTTCGGTGATTTGAGCAAAGTATAAAATCTTTTATTCTTATGAAACTCCTTTGAAATCTTAAAATTAGAACTAAATATTTGTTTGACGGATAAAGAATTTTTAAACTAGAGAAAATTGGGGAAAAAAAAATATAATTTCTTAATATTTCTAAAAGTTAAATATCAAATGATAAAGGTTTTTAATTATTTCGTAATAAGTTTCTATAACTTTTTTATGAATACAATGTTATACTATGTACTAACATCGTAAAAATAAAGTGATCATAGTTCTAACATGTATCCGCCATTGATGTATAACTTTTTGAGAGACATATTTTTTTTATTTTTTTATAATTATATAACTGAACTTTGAGAACATGACCATCATTGTAAATAAGTTAAGAAAATGTAACATGTGGACAAGAATGTAGGTGCCATAGAAGCTCCTATTACGTGTTGTCTTATATCTCTAAGTTGTCTTAGCATCTCTATGATCTCCAATCCTGAACGATGAGAAGCCCTCAGCAGAACAGTGAAAAATTTAGCTGTATAATTGACTATGTAAATAAGAAGCCATGCTTCTTCATACCAGGTTGTGATTCTCAATATTATTTTTGATAAAATAGCAGCAAGTCAAAGAAGTGCATAAATATCTGTAATTATTATTACTCTTTTACCATTAATCGATAATATATAATGTAATAGAATTTTTTTTATATAATGATACTTCTTGGTTGCAAAAATTTGATTTCGAATTCTTAATAATAAGATATCTATGATGTTTTTCATTTTTTTGTGGTTATAAAATAGCTTAATTTAACGTATTATTTACATAAGTAAATATATTGATGGGCTAAGCCCCCCTGCACGCTTCGCAAGCCAACACCCAAGAAATATTAAACACTTAGAAATTTGATAACTTAACATGATTAAAATTTAATATCTAGAAAACAATAGACTTTTTAGATAAAGAATTAATTGTTACTCAGTTTATTAACTTTTCTAAATGCTGCTTGTAATATTCCACT
>NW_019379794.1:136774-146823 GCF_000648655.2 Copidosoma floridanum | reverse complement strand
AGCTGCTTATGCAATTAAGTTGTAACAACTCATAAGGAACTTTTGTAGATTAAAAATAATAAAATGTCAATTTTTTTTACAGCATTGATTATGCAAATTATAAAGGTAGTGATCACATTGAAAAAAATATGAATGAAAATTTTTCTGTAGAAGTTTTAAATAATAAACATAAGGGTGTTACCATTCGGGGCATTATTTTATTAATTATTGTATATCAAAATAATAATTTTTCTTAAATTAGATCGTTTCTACATAAATTAAAATTTTAAAATTTCGCGCGCAGCACCGACTTCCAACTAGTACTTAATAGTACTACCTATCGCTCGCTAGGTGGTAACCACTAGTCTTTAACGAAAATCGCAAGTAAGAAAGCGACGTAAAGTATATAAAAAGGACTATGTGACAACTGATAGATATCGGTCCGAGCTATGCAAAAACGTGTCATGCATACCTCCTACGCCACTCAAATTGCTTAGAGTACATATTTAATAAATCTCACTGTAACACTATAAAACAACTTTTTTCACAATTTCTTTTTTCTCCAAAAAAGCCTTTTCCTAAGTCCTATCTTCGGTTCCGGGTGCTCATGACCTCCCCCCCTGTAACTTAGGAGTGGAGACAGTTGACCCCAGGCCAACAAATCGACGATTGTATCACCCAGGGACATGCAGTTGTCACCTCCATTGAGTTTCAACCCAGGAAGGCAACTTAAGACGTGGCGAACTAGTTTCCGGAGGATTTCTTTGAAGGTATAACCCTTTCTTCCACCGGTCAGCACAGAAATCAACCCACCCAGAGGATTCGGACCACTCTGCTGAAGCCGAGCACCTTTGTTCCTCGACGACCACCTCCACCCAAAACACCCTCGCCTGCTACAAGCCCAGAGGTGGTGGCGGATTCCAAACCACTTATCCAGAGTGTCGTCCAGGTATTACCCCCACTCCAAAACCCCGAGACCTTTTAATTGAGAGACGATCACTGAGGCGAGTCCAAGAGACCTTGGCGAGGGTGAGAGAGATGGTGACAGGTTATATGTTCTATTTGTAATATGAAAAAATAAAAAAAATAAAAAAAAAATATAAAAAAAACCAACACCCATTGGTTAACCTGGTGACTAACCCATTGAGGCCTTAACACATCACTGCTCAAACACCACATCTCTCCGATGAGTCAGATATCAAGGAATCAAACGGAGCCACTACACCAACAACTTCGGACACAGTACCACCATCGTTGTTTAACCTAAAGGAAAGGCTTAAGACACTTGAGAAGGACTCTGATTTCTTTCCACCACGCTTTTCTACAAAAGGTCGTCCAACCCCAACAGCCGCTTTTAACAATTTGGCGCTCGACCTGGGGCCATCTTCTAAGAACTCTCAGTAGCTGCTGGGGGGTACCCGCGAGCAGTGTGCCCACGAGACACCGAGTCCAACAGCACCACTGACTGATAAACGCCTAACTCGCCATTAAGCAAAACTCCTTCTAGGTGGGAAGAAACACCTAGTGGTTCTCGAAAATTAAAAAACAAAGAAGAAAAAAACATACCATACAATGCCTGCCACAGACACTACCGGCCTCGAGGAACTACTAGCTATACTCCTACAAAGGACTCAGGAGCAGTTACCCGAGCTACCTACATATGGAGCTTGCAACCATAGAGACCTGGAGGTCTTTCTTGCCCAATGTAAACTCTTTTTTAAGGCTCATCGAACCCTGGATATCCAACAGACTTTGGTAGCAATAAAGGGGCTTTGAGGCGACGCCAAAAAATGGTGGCAGGTTTATAAATATCTGTCTTTTACCTTCAAACACTTTGGGAAGCTTCTTCGGGCACGCTTCGACAGTCCGGCGATGCAGGGCAAACTACATTCCGAGCTATATTCCAAACATCAAACCGAGAAGGAACCAGTAGCAGCATTTCTGCAGGAGAAGTACCTTCTGTTTAAAAAAATGAACTCTGCAGCCGAGGAAGATGTAATAATCACCACGGTCGTCGAGCTCATTCGTCCATCTATTCGTCAGTTTCTTCGAAGCCACACATTCAAGACCTACGCGGATCTTCTAACTATGGCAGTCCAGTTGAAAAAAGATGAAGAAGACCTCACGAAGACACGGGGCAAAAAGTCTGGTACAGACACCAAGCAAGCCCCAGTGACTAAAGGAGCCAACCCAAACCCTTGGCCAACCAAGTGCCACTTCTGTCCCAATTACCACCTCCACAAGGACTGTCCCATTCGTATTGCTCGAGCTTTAACTATCCCGGGAAACAAAACCATAGTGTCAGGAGAACCGGCAATAGGCGCTCCGGAGGGACACCGACAATAAATGTCATCAGCATGCCCTGCCAACCACTACAAAAAATTATGGTTGGACTAGGTCAGCGAGAAGTAGCTACTCTGGTTGATCAAGCGACTACCGACAATTTTGTACATTCCTCACTACTCTTGGGACAAGAGAAGATCACACCCTATACTCAACAGTGTGACTTGGCCTGTGGTAGCGCAGCTTTCATGACCTCCGGCATGTTTGTCTTGACCTACGGATTCAGGAAAAGTCATTCAAATTCAGCTTCCTCGTAGAACCAGACCTACGACATCAAATGGTCCTTAGCCTAGCAACACTGTACGCAGAGAAATCTATCTTGGATTTGACGAGGGGAGTGCTATACTTCGAAAGTGGCCAGCGAATAACTGTCCCATTCGTGTCACGCCCGTCTTAAGAGAGTCAGCAAGTGGCTCTAAACTTAGATCAAGTTCAGCATGGATTCACTGGGGGAGAACGTACTGACCTCTTAAAATTGTTGCAGGGACATGCCAAAGTCTTTGGACCTTTAACGGGGGGGTTACGTCAAACCCACACCATACAACATGAGATCCGGGTCAGACCACACCAACCTTTCCGGTTAGCACCATATCCTTGCTCAGACAAGCGCAGGGAACTCATCGAGGAGCAAGTTCAAGAGATGCTAGCTGGTGGCATTATGGAGCCATCCTTCTCATCATATAGCTTCCCTGTCGTCTTGACACCCAAAAAAGATGGTACCATGCGATTCTGTGTGGATTATAGTCGGCTGAGTTCGATTACCGAAAACGGCTCTCAACGGGTACCCCACATACATCACATCGTAAGGGATATAGGGGGAGCGATCTGGTTCTCGAAGTTGGATCTCAAAAGTGGCTACTGGCAAATAGCGATGGCACCCGAGTCTATGCAATACACAGCTTTCTCTACACATACCGGTGGTTGCTACCAATTCCGAGTTATGCCATTCGGGCTGAAAGGTGCACCTGGAACCTTCCAAAGGCTAATGAGTCAGGAAGTCCTTACCAGATACCTGGGAAAGTTCTGTCTTGTCTACCTGGACGATATCATCGTCTATTCCAATACACAGGAAGAACACCTCAGACATATTGCTCTTGTCTTGGAGAGGTTGCAAATCCTTGGACTCACAGTAGCCATCGGAAAATGTGTCTTCGGGGTGTCAGAGTTGACATACCTAGGACATCAAGTCACCGCCGAGGAAAACAAAGCCTTACCGGAGCATATCGAGAAGCTTTGCAGTTTACCAGTACCAAAAACTTGAAAACAGCTGCAGTCCTTCCTTGGCACAAGTGGATGGCTCCGGGAATACGTGCCTCGTTATTCCGAAATAACAGCGCCTCTCTTGGACCTCATTAGCAAAAAACGGCCATGCAAATGGACACCAGAAGCTCAAGAAGCCTTGGAGCGGCTCAAAAAAGAACTCTCGAAACCTCTACATTTGGCTCGACCGCATGTGGGTTGGCCACATATCTTGCAAATGGACGCTAGCGCTCGTAAAATGGGGGCCGTTTTATATCAGATCCGACCCAATGGACAGCGTAGTATCATCAGTTATGCTCACGCCAAGTTCAATCCATGCGAACCAAAATATCATAGCAATGAGCAAGAGTGCTTAGCAATGGTTTGGGCTATTAAGAAATACCGACCCTTTCTGGAGAATTGGTCATTCACCTTGCGAATGGATAACAAGGGTCTCACTTGGCTACGCACGGCTAAGGAAACTCGAGATAAATTGAAGCGATGGTCTATCCTACTCCAGGAGTACAATCCCATCATCGAACACTGTCCGGGTCGAGAAAACCAGCTGGCGGACTTCCTATCACGGAATCCAGTGGAATAGGAGCCAGATAACCTAGATGATGTGGACCGGAGACTGCCTCCAACAAATTCTTGGGAAACGCGAACTGTACCTGTCTGTTGCGCGATCAAAGCACCTTCGTTACTAAATGAAATTAAAAATGCACAGCTCCAGGACCCATACTGTCTCGAACTTGGTCACAAGATCCTCTAGGCAGCAGAGAGCCCGACTCTCTCACTAACAGATACCCAGTTTTTGTCTTGTCACGGACTCGTCGACGACTTGATATGGCAGCGACCAACAAAGGACTCAAATTGAAAGGTCTATGTGCCCCAAAGCATGGTACCCCGAGTGCTGTATGAGTTCCATGACACTCACCATGCGGGACATCCAGGAATGGAGGAAATGGCTCACAGTATCAAAGGTTACCACTATTGGCCTGGGATAAACGTCGAAATCAAGAAATATGTCCAGGACTGTAGGCTGTGCGCATACTATAAAAAGGCAATCACTGCTCTAGGTACTATGCGACCACATCAGCCAAAACACCCATGGAAGATCATAGCCATCGATCTAATGGGTCCATATCCAAAGAGCTCTAGGGGACGGCGTTTCATACTGGTTGTTACGGATCTCTTCAGTCGATGGGTCGAAGCCTTTCCTCTGGGTTCATCGGAGGCCCCCCGGCTCACCCAGCTCCTAGAGGATGAAGTTTTCGGTCGGTGGGGATATCCTCGAATCATCCTAACGGACGATGGTCGACAATTCATCGGTAAGTTTTGGCAAGATGCTTGTATGCGTTGGGAAATTCAACATTGGTCTACTCCCATTTATCATCCCCGAGCAAACCCTACGGAGCGCCGAAACTAGGAGATAAAGAAGGGCCTTTGTCTACATTTGCACGGGCAATTTCACAGCAAATGGGACGCGTACTTACCAAGAATATTATACCAACTAAGAAATCGCCGCAACGCCGCCACCAAGGCATCTCCGGCTCAACTGCTGTTGGGTCATGATACCTCTTGACCAGGGGAAAGGAGAAACCGTCAAATGGCAGAACAGTGCCCACAAAAGAAGCATATTGATGCCATAGAACATCAAGAGCAGTACAAAAAGTCACACTACCCGACTGGTCAACCTAGTTCTATCTACCTACCAGGTACCTTGGTCTACATACGTAACCACCCACTCTCAAGGGCTCCAGAGCAGTTTTGTACCGGCTTCGCACAAAAATGAAAAGGTCCCTATCCTATCACGGCCCATATAGCAGGGGATGTCTACCTAATATCTACGGGTCGAGCTACTACGTAACTTCACGTTTCTCCACTCAAACTCACCCACACAGAGGCCATCGATCGCCGCCGACGTCTTAATACACACTTTGACCTGCCGGCATCGACAACTCCACAGCACCCCACAGGCCCAGAGCCCTCTACAAGGTCCGATCAGAAGATCGTGACAACCAAGGCCAGCGAAATTAGTAGAGCTGATAAGTCCACTAGGCCGTTCCAAAACAATTCAGAAGAATTAGGTGACGTCTCGGTACCACAACCCGGAGGTCATGATGGGCCAAGCCAACGTCATAATTTGCGACCACGAAATAATAAGTAAAGGAAGCGAAACATGTGTACCTAGTGAAAAGACACTAAATAAAGCAGTATGAGTGTGAGTGTGTATGAAACCGCGGATATTTGTCAATCGAGAATGGATGACTGAATGACCGCGAAAACTTACATCAAAAGTGATAACTTCTCCGACTCATGTAACTCTACGACTGCTTTCTCAAATTTATTATAAACTCTTTTAAACAAAGGGGTTTGTAACCATCTGTCGCATTATTTTATTAATTATCGAAAATTAAAATAATCATTTTTCTTAAATAAGATCATTTCTACATAAATTTGAATTTTAAAATTTCGCGCGCAGCACCGACTTCCAACTAGTACTTGATAGTACCACCTATCGCTCGCCGAGTGGCAACCACTAGTCTTTAACGAAAATCGCAAGTAAGAAAGTGACGTAAAGTATATAAGAAGGACTATGTGACAACTGATAGATATCGATCCGAGCTATGCAAATACGTGTAATGCATACCTCCTAAGCCACTCAAATTGCTTAAAGTACATATTCAATAAATCTCACTCTACCTTCATAAGACAATTTTTTTCACAATTTCTTTTTCCTCCAAAAAAGCCTCTTCCTAAGTACTATCTTCGGTTCCGGGTGCTCATGACCTCCCCCCCCCCCTGTAACTCAGGAGTGGAGACAGTTGACCCCGGGCCAACAAATCGACGATTTTATCACCCAGGGATATGCAGTTGTCACCTTCATTGAGTTCCAACCCAGGAAGGCAACTCGAGATGTGGCGATCCAGTTTCCGGAGGATATCTTTAAAGATATAACCCTTCCTTCCACCAGTCAGCACAGAAGTCAACCCACCCAGAGGATTTGGACCACCCCGCTAAAGCCGAGCACCTTTGTTCCTCGACGACCACCTCCACTCAAAACACCCTCACCTGCTACAAGCCCAGAAGTGGTGGCGGATTCCAAACCACTCATCCGGAGTGTCGTCCAGGTATTACCCCCACTCCAAAATCCTGAGACCTCTCAATCTAGAGACGATCACCGAGGTGAATCCAAGAGACCTCGGCGAGGGTAGGAGAGATGGTAACAGGTTATATGTTAAATTTGTACTATAAAAAAAAGAAAAGAAAAAAAAAAAAAAAAAACAAACACCCATTGGTCAACCTGGCGACCAACCCCTTGAGGCCTCTACGCATCACTGCTCAAGCGCCACATCTCTCCGATGAGTCAGATTCCGAGGAATCAAACGTAGCCACTACACCAACAACATCGGACACAGTACCGCCATCGTTGTTTAACCTAAAGAAAAGGCTTGAGACACTTGAGAGTGACTGCGATCTCTTCCCACCACGCTTCTCTACACAAGGTCGTCCAACCCCAACGGCCGCTTTTAACAAGGGATTACAGCCACATACACTAAGTTTTAGAGTTTATGCTATTGTTATGTTAATAAGAAGCTTGAGCGTATTCAATTGTTTGTGCAATGGCACTAGACAACGTATAACGAGATTATTTAAATACAATTCGTAAGGAAAATTAATAACTGGTGAAAAATCTGGTAATAAAGTTTTCTTTTTAAGAATCACGGTTATTACTAGTTATAATTTGTCTTTTAGCGTTTATTTATCATATACAAAAAACAATTTTTTAAAGTTCTTGCTTTATCCATGACATCCAATAAATCGTAAAGTCGAAATTTTGACAAATTAGGATTTTACTACACAAGACCTTTGTTTTCTCATAGTTAACTATTTTAACTTCAAATCATTATTCTAATAAAAAATTATATTTAANTCATCTGTTATTCAGGATTTAGAAATGTTAAATGTTTCTATGTCCCCTTCTTCAATTCTTAGCAATAATTTTGAAAATTCATTATTTATAGAACGGATATTATTTTGTTATTTTAAAATTTTGAAGGAGTTTTATAAAAATGATGATTTAATCGTTTCTCCTATTATTATTGTTATATTACTTTTTTTTCATAACTTGAAGAATCTCTGAAAAATCTCCTCCTAATACTATGAATTTATCACCAAAGCAAAGTTTTGTATTACACAAGTTTCTCAGCCTACTATCAACAATTTCCAGAGCTTTTTGCGAAATCATAGAAGCCTCGTCCCATATCATTAAATCAACTTTCCCTAATTTCTTTTTTTTAGTTTGAAATTCTAAAAATACACTTTTAATATTATTCAAGTCCAGAGGTAAACAAAAAGTTTTATGACTGGTGATACCTTTTGGTAGATATGCAGATGCAATTCCTGTCCAAGCCATTGACAAAATTTTTTTACCTCTAGAAATAAAGTAATACATGTGTGTCTTATTTAAGTAGGTTTTTCCGGATCCACCAGAACCATCTATGAAATATACTTTTTCATCTTGTTCACAAATAGTTTTAAAAATTTTTCTTTGATCTTCATTTGAATTTGTGTACATTACATCGAACATTTTTTTACTAAAAGATATTTCCTTATTATTGCAATTATTTATATAGTTGTTTATGGTTGGTGTCAGTAAACTAAAAGACTCACATGATTCACCTTCCGATACCAAAATTTGATTAATATGTAAAAGAGTACAATTATTATTATCATTATCGAAGTCTTTCGTAAAATATTTCTTATATTTATTCCATATTATATCTCCTTGAATGTTTTCTGAAGTCAAAAACCAAGCAGAAAATTGTCTTAACTGGTAAGGAAACATAATTGTTATGGCTTCTTTAAATATATTGTCGATTTCAGAATCATGTTCTATTAAACCCATTGCAATTGCAGTATCTCTGAAATTTTTATATGTTATTCCATTATGTTTTTTAACGTCTTCAAACGATGTAGCACCATGTAATTTATGTATTTCTTATAAAATATTCAATAGTTGGGGGTTGGCACGCAGTGCGCGCAGGGTGGCGTAAGCCCCACTAGTATATTTATATACGAATTCTATCGTCATTTACATAGTAAATAACCTCGTTAGATTAACTTGTGACATGAATCACTTACAGAACCAACAGACTATCACAGCATCAATACTGCAACCTATATAGGTGTTAATAAATCAGATGATAAAATAAATATTAGTTTTTTCATGGAAATGTTAAGCAAAATTTGTGTAGGTTTGCCGTCTCGTGATCTTGAATTTAAAATAGTTACAATATTAATGTTAATTAAAAATTTAAGTATATCAGACGGCTTATGTGATAGTACACAATTGCGAATTACTAAATTGTTGAAGTATAACGTAGAAGGCAATATAGTTATGGAAAAAAAATTGGGAATAAAGTTTTTATTGTAAGAATAACATTAAATACTAGAAAAACTTTATTCTAACCTCAAATTCATGTAGAAAACAATTGCTAATATTTTTATCGTTTGATATGACTATAAGAACGTCTCAAGGTCCCAGGATTGATAATGTGGGATTATACTTGAAAAAACCTTCGTTTTCTCATAGTCAATTCTACGTAGTTTTATCGAGATGCAAAAATAAGAATAAAATTTATGTGTAAATCAATAAAAAAAAAACATTTTAAATATTGTACATATAGTTTGAAAAAAATTTATGATTTTGAGAAATAATGTTTTTAATAATAACAGCATAATTTAAATATCATAATATGCATAGACAAAATCAATTACCAAATAATGTATCTCTTTAATGTATATTGTGTGTATCTATTGTACCAATTTTAATAATAATTTTAACACGGGTGATTAGGGTTTTGCAAGTTAACTTATAAAATAAGTCATCATAATATGAAACATTTATGAATGTATGGTATTATTAACACATATACAAAATCATATAACACATACACATAAAAATCAACAATTATCACATAGTTTATCATAGATGCTAATGAAAAAAGAAATTAGCGTAACAAAAACCTTTTACTTACAAACTAGTTGAAATACAATTGATATGAATTGGTTTTCAATCGCACTCTTAGTTGTACAAACGGAATAGTTAACAATTATTCATATATATAAAGTCCATCTATTTGCCTTTTAGGCAGTGTGGAAAAAAAGATAAAAAACAAAGTTAAGGTAAGAAAAAGAACATTCTTACCTCCTTATTACATTCTTTTTACTTAACATTTTTTACAAATGACTATTGTGACAGTACAAAAGTATCTATCACATATTCTTTTAATGATTTCTAAAATTATGTTTTTTTTAAAGACTGACTAAAAGATAAATGAATAAATCATCTCTAAACTACCAATATGAATTATTTTATATGGTAGAACGTTGCTTGGAATGCTCTACATAGTTAACTATACAATATAATATTGAACTTTTTAATTTTATGTATAATAATAATGATGCTTTGCGCAACGACC
>NW_019379794.1:120681-136582 GCF_000648655.2 Copidosoma floridanum | reverse complement strand
TTTTTTTTTTTTTTTTTTTTTTTTTTTTTTTTTTTTTTTTTTTTTTTTTTTTCCTCTCGTAAGCGTTTCACCTGAGCCGTTCACCTGTACTACGTGCAATTGGACGGCCTGGCCGAGGGTTGGAGGTTCGCTGTGGTTCGCAGCCGGCAAAACGCGGAAATCGATCCCGAGGACTTTCTTTGGCTGGCCATGGCCTCTGACCTGCCGGACCTCGAGCGCGACAACAACGGCACCGACCACCACATCTCCTCCGACGGCATGATCCTCCTCAATTAAAAATCTAAAAACCCACGTTCTTAAATGTCCTCAAAATAAGAAAATAGCCCTACAGGCCTGAGAGAGGGGCTACTTAAAACGTAAAAGCGTATATTATTTAAGGAATAATAAATGGGATATATTTACATGACATGTATAGATTGTGGGTGTAACTTGCAAAGATAAGCCCCCACTTTTTGAGTAGCCCCTCTCTCACCTTCGTAGGGTTATTTTCTTATTTTTAGGACAATAAAGAACGTGGGCTTTTAGATTTTTTTAAATCTAATAACTATTTTATGATTTTTATCTTTGTTGTTTGTCTGTTCGGCAATAATTTAAGCGAGTGCAAAAGATTTTTTTTCAATTCAACTGAACACATTAAATAAAATACATTAAGAAACGTTTTTTATAAAGAAATTCATTTACTTACAATCTTGTTACAGGTCATATTAATAACCAAAATATAATCCAACCTCATTGTGCACGTAATAACGTTCAAATCAGAAAACGGTACGGCTCACTATATACGTATAAATACAATGATGCCTTAAATAATATACGCCCTCACTTTCGAGTGGCCCCTCTCTCAGCCCCGTACGGGTACTATTTACTTTTGTACAGTAAGCTATAGATGTGGCTATATACATACATAGTTAAGTCACGTGTCATTCGTATATGCATATTCCTGTTTTCATTGGGTTTGAAGCTACCCTTAAAATTTCAGCTTGCTAACTTATTGGGAACTACCTCAAAAGTCACTTCATATAAATTTCATCAAAATCGGTCCAGTCGTTTTTATAGTTGTAAGTTGCATTGTCATCAGGTTTAAAGCTACCCTGAAAATTTAAGCCTGCTAGCTTATCAGGAAGTGCCTCAAAATTGAGTTGCAAAAATCTAATCGGAACGACAAACAAACAAACAAACAAGCAAACAAACAAGAAAAGTAAGCGTATAAAAACGTGGGAAAATACTCTGTGCAATAAGAAACAACTAATACGTTTTTATTAATAATTTCGTGGTTAAATGATGTAACAAATTTTGTAAAGACAATTAATTGCGTCGTAAAGGTGCTTCAAACGTGGATTTCTACAGTGTGGAGTACAGAAAGCTTAATAATGAACAACTGTACAAATAACTGAAAGATATTTTAATGTTACTTTTTTATTCTTTTCTTTATCCCTATGTAGCCCCCCTACGGCCCAACCACCATTTTTTTCCAGAACACCATATTTTTGTCCCCCGCAGCCATAAATGTGTAAATATATACACAAATTAACATACATGTATAGATAAACAGTGCTTACTACTAGCGAGACCCTTTTTTTAAACAAATTGAATTACGAGCAGTTACTTCCTTTACAGCCTGATGCAATTACTGCTAGCCCTTTTTATTTTTTATAAAAAAGAATTTCTAAGCAGCTTATTCTTCATGTCTCGACGTGCCTAAAAGCAGCTTGTTTAATTTTTAATTGTAATAGAATTCTGAGCAGAATATCTATAATAACAATACGTAGTTATCATTAGGGCGATTATTTTTTTATTGACACAAAATACCGAGCAGCGTTTCTTTTATACTACAATGCCCTTACTAGCAGGGCCCTTTTTTTTATTTAGATTATATCATAAGCAGTTTATCTTTTATAACCAAATGTGATTTATGCAAGCCCATTAACTTTTTTAATTTAACAAAACGTTGAGTAGATAATCCTTTATTTGAAAAAGCACTTACAACTGGCATGGTTAAATAACCGTAAAAGAATTTTTACTTAAATGAAATTCTGAGCAGCTTATTCTACATACCACGATGCACATACTGCAAGCAAAGTTAATTTGTAATTTAAATAAGATCCCGAGTAGCTCATCCTTTTTAACCTGATGTGACGTGCTCACTACCAGGAAACTTAGCTCTTCATTTACGTAAAATTTTAAACAGCTAATTTTTTTATGAGTAGAAGCACTTATTTCTAGTGCGTTTTATTATTAATTAAATTGATTCCCAACAGCTGATCCCCAATAACCCGACTCGCTTACCACCAGCCCGTTTATTTTTTGCTGAAATAAGATTCCGAGTAGCTTATTCTTTATACCATAACGCGCTTTATTCAAATAAATTTGTTTATCTATTTATTCAACATTTAAAGCAGCTAATCTTGTATAGCTAGATGTGCTTACTAACAGCGCTAGTATTTTTGTATTAAAATAAAATCCCTAGCAGCGTATCATTTAGTTCTCACTGTGATTACTACTACCTCGTTTATTATTCAATTATAATAAAATTCTGAGTGGCTTATTGTTCTAACTACGATGCACTTACTGCGAGCACATTTCTTATGTATTTTTAAAAAATTCTAAGCAGCTCACCCTTCATAATCAGATACGCTTCTGGCAAGCGCGATGAATTTTTTAATTCAATGAAACGTTGAGCAGCTAATTCTTCTTTACCCAATGTGCTGACTACCAGTGCCATTATTTTTTTACTAAATTAGAATTTTAAGCAGCTTATCCATCATACCCTAACGTGCTTACTACTAGCAAGATTATTTTTTCATTAACATTAAATTTCGAGCAGCTCATCCTTTACAGCCCGCCGCTCTTACTACCAGCACGCTCTTTTTTTTAAATTATGTCCACAGCAGATATAATCTCATATACTCTGACGCGCTTACTACTAATGAAGTAGATTCCTCATTTAAATAAAATCTTAAGCAAATGACCCCTTATAACCCGATAAGCTTACCAGTTGCACAATTATTTTTATATTTAAAAAAATTATTTAGTGGCTTATCCTTTATAACTAAACGTGCTTACCACCACTGTAGTTATTTCCTTATTTAAATTAAATCCTAAGCAGCTAATCTTTTTAACCCTCCTATGCTCACTACGAGCGCATTTACTCTGTTATTTAGATAAAACGCTGAACAGCTCATTCTTTATAGAAGAACGTCCTTTCTGCGAGCGCGTCAAATTTTGTTTTAATTTAATAAAGCCTTTAGCACATAAGCCTTGATAACCCAATGCGCTTACTATCAACATGATTTTATTACCTAAATTAAAACCCTGAGCAGATTTTCCCTTATACCTCGACGTGCTTCCTACTAGCAAATTTATTTTCTTATTTAAATAAAATTTTGAGTAGCTTATACTCAACGACCAGACATGCTTACTGCCAGTGCGATTACTTTTTTTATTTAATTGAGTCTTTAGCATCTCATCCTTTACAGCCCAACGCACTAACTACCACCATGTTTATTTTTTAATTTAAATAAAGTCTCGCAGCTTATCATTTATAAAAAGATGGGCTTACTGCCAGCGTGATTATTTTCTTAGTCATTTGAACCTTAGGCAGATTATCCCTGATAACCCAATGCACCTACTACCAGTGCGATTATTTTATAACTCCAATAAAATCCTGAGTAGCTAATCCCTAATGGCCCAACGGGCTTATCTTCAATAATTTCATGAGCTTGTAAGAAAAAGTAAAATATTTAAGTAAGTTTATCTTACGCTGAATATAGAATTAAATATTAATAACAGAATCATACACCAGTAAAGGTTAAGTTTTGGTACATGCAATCAACATATATATTTTTAGGGACAAGCGCAAGCACCATCGGTGTTAAGTATTAAGTTGTTTTTCAATTTTTTTTTGTTCATTTAAAAAAAATTAATGAAAAGTAAGATAAGATCACACTTAACACTGTTTGTATTGTTTTGATTTAATGCTACAAGAGGTATGTGCCTACTGCTATTTTCGACGACCACAGTAGTTCTCCGTATCATGTTATCAACTGCACGTTGAACATGCCCGTTTTCCTGTACCTCATTAAAGGCTTTGACAATAAGTTGTTGGCAGGCTTTTGCACCGTTTGCTTATGTCTTTTACACGATCTCTTTAATCCAGTCTCATAAAAAGTAATCTTATAGTATTATATCAGGAAATTGGGCAGGCCAAGTGATGGGACTATTCCGTCCAATCCAGCGATGTGGATAAGTTTGGTCCAGGTGTGCTTTGACATTGGCTGTAAAGTGTGGGGTGCACCATCATGTTGGAAGACCATATCCCATTCAATTTGTATAGGCACACCTTTTAGTAACCCAGGCAACGTTTCTTGGAGAAAATCCAAGTAACCTGCTCCATTGATTCGGTGTGGCAGAAAAACTGGGCTGACCTATAAAACGCGTTTTACTATGTATGTTTTATTCTTATATAATGCGGTACTATAAAAGTATTTAGAATCACTATAGGGTATGTCTAAGCCTAGCAGATCACGTGGCGTGCGTAGTGCTTTTTTTGCATCTAAATCATTTTTTTCAACTTGGAACAATGGATGAAAAATAGTTAGAAAAAAAATTTAAAAACACAAATAAGTAGATTTTGACCCCCTGTTTCCGGTAGAGTAGACAGTTTCTATGTTAAACATTTTTTTCCTTGCTTAAATTAATTTCCAAGTTTAGTCTATTTTTTCTCAAAGTACTTTTGCTTTTTTTTATTTTTTTATTTTTTTTGTCAACTTGCATTAATCAAAAGTTTAACTCTTCAACTACAGACATCCAAATTTTTGAGTTGAAAGGTATGAAGCTTAACAAATGATATGCACTTAAAGATCGCGGAGTGTAGTCTAGCACTGGCGTTTAAAGAGGAAGTCACGATGGATCAAAAAGTAATTGAAAATTCACTTGAAGTTTTTTCAAAATTCTTATACGGCCGTTCTCCTAAGAGCTTTCTTATCAGATTTTGTTAAACGTTGTTAAAATTTTAAAATCTATTATGGTTAAATTTCTTAGTAGGTTAACAGAAGAATATAAAACACATAATTTACAGTATTCATGAAGGAATATACTAAACAAAATTAAGCCCATGCGTTAAAAAAATTTTTCAATTAGCAGTCACATTATAAAAATAGGTCTCAGACCTAAAGTATGTTGCAAAAAAAAAGATTTCATAATGAATTTCTCATAATTTAAACGTAATTTAATTTAATACTAATAAGTCGGTCACTGAAAATGCCAGCACAAACGTTAATGCTCCAGTAGTATTAAAATATTCTGGGACGTGTTAGTCTTGTGTTTCGATAATCCCATTGATCGTAGTTATGTCAATTTAGTATTCCATTTTTAGTAAATTTGCATACGTCAGACCACAAAATTTTTTTCAAAAAACTTGCATTGACGCGCACTTGAGCCAATAATCGTGCACAAAAATTAACACGGGTCTCATAGTTACGTGGCAGCAACTCCTATACGTGGCAGTAATGCTATGGATATTTCCCGATTTCCTTAATCAAAGTTTGGACATGGCTAGGGGATACTCTAACCTGACGAGTAACATCGCGAATAGAGTTGGTTGGGTCCTCTACGAACTGCTTTTCAATGTGCTCATCCACTGCAGAAAGCAATACTTTACGTGGGTGTTGGCGACCAGCATCTCCACGAAGTGGCAAAACAATACCCTTCTTGATGCACAACCAATGGACTGTAGCTATGATGGTGGGATCAGGACGGTGACGGTTTGGCCAACGTGTCCGATACAATCGTAAAGCTTGTTCAAGATTTCCACCACCCTGGTATTAAAATCGTACTATTTTCGTGTATTTCTTCGAAGTATGAGGTTTACTGCAATCCGTGGCGTACAAAGGGAACATGCTCTACTCCTTATGATAATGTGTGAGTATAATCCAAAAAACAAGTTATGGTATGTTTGTTTTTGAGAAAAACGAGCATAAGTAAGATGTGTTGGCTATCGACACGGTGCACGAATCAGCATGTAGTGGCACATATCTACAGCTTCAAGAGTTTAGTGTGCAAGAAGAATGCGTTAAAATTAAAGTATACTAATCAGTACTTCGAGTGCCGTTGACATACATAAACTTTCTTAATTTTCCTAAATGTACATATGCTTTGACGTAACAAAGATAAAAATAACTATACATATAATCAAAATACTGGGGATGCATAATTGGATTTTCTAAAAAATATATTAAACACAATTTGAGTTACTACGTGCAAATGTCGTATGACCATGTAAGTAAGTCACATGAAAACCTTAAATTAATGCGTTTTGTAAGCTGACAAAACGCCAGGGCTCATTAACAACTTGTTAGTATTTAGAAGATAAATAAAATAACAACATCAATAATTTTTAGTGCCGCTATTTTTCTGCTTTTCCAGATATAAATAAAAAAAAAATTAAATCACTTGATTAGATAAGCGTAGAAGCTTGTCCACGCTCTAATTTATTTTTAATTAAGAAATGAAAAACGAATAACTAATATCTTCAGCGCAAATGTTGTGAAACCCTTACCATTATTACTTTTTGAAAATAAGGTCATTTAACAAGCAACATTCAGGGTTTTGGTCGCGACCATTACAATGACAATAAGAATAGTAAAATCGAAAAGATCATAAAAAAATGAACGAACTTATTGTAAGCTTATCAGGTTATCAAGGATTAGCTGCTCAAGATTTTATTTCAATGAGAAAATAAAGGCACTGGTAGTAAGCGTATTGGGTTATGAAAGATTATTGGCTCATGGTTTTATTTGCGTACAAAAATAATTACGCTGTACGTAAGCTTGTCAGGATATAAAGTATAAGCTGCTCGGGACTTTAATTTGGTAAAAAAAAATAATAGCGCTGGTAGTAAACGCATCAGGTTATGAAGAATTATCTGCTTGAGGATTTAAAAAAAAAAAAAAAGTTATCGCACTGATAGTAAGCACGTCAGTGTATCAAGAATCTGCTGCTCAAAATTTTATGTGAATTGTAAAATAATTTTGCTCGTGGTAAGAGCGTCAGGGTATAAAAGATGGCCTGGTCGGAATTTTGTTTTAATTAAAAAATTAAGGGGCTGGTGGTAGGCACGTCATATTATTGGGGATTTAATGCTCAAGATTCTTCTTCGATTAATAATGACAAGCACTTATAGTAACCCTGTCAGCCTGTAAAGAATTTGCTGCTCGTAATTTAATTTAATTGAAAAAATAATTGCCCTAGTAGTAAGCACGTCTGGTTACATATGATTAACTGCGTGGGATTTTCTCTAAGTAAGAGAATACATGTGCTAGTAGTAAGCGTGTCAAAGTAAAATAGATAAGCTGCTTAGGATTTTAATTAACTAAAAAAGTAATCTCGGTGGTATTAAGGGCGTCTAGTCATCAAGGATTAGCTGCTCCAAATTTTGTTTAAATTAAAAAATGATTGTGCTGGTAGTAATCTTATATAGTTATGAAGAATTGTCTGCTTAAAATATTATTTAAATTAGAAATGATATTCGCTGGTAGTAAGCTCGTTGGGGTATTAAGGACAAGTTGTTCAGAATATTATTTTCATAAAATAACATATCGTGCTGGTTGTCAGCGCATCAGATTGTTGGGGTTAAGCTGCTCGGGGTCTTATTTAATCAATAATAGAACGTAGTGGTAGTTCATTCGTTAGGATGTCAAGGGTAAGCTGCTCAAGATTAAATTCATTTAAAAAAACTGATTCGTTTTCAGAAAGTGCATTTAACTATGAAGGAAAAGCTGCTCGGGGTTTAATTTTAATTAAAAATGTAACGAGCCCTTGATAAACGCGTTGGCTCATTAAGGATTAGATGCTCGGAATTTCGTTTGATTATTATAGTAACGCACTGGTAGTAAGTGCCTTTAACGGAAAAGCATTAGTTGCTCGTAATTTGATTTGATTAAAAAAATAATCGCCCTGGTAGTTAGCGTGTTTTTTCATAAAGAAATAAGTGCTTAAGATCTTATTTAAAGAAGAAAATAATTTTGCTGGTAGAAAGCGCATTGGAGTACAAACAGAGAGAACGAAGAAAAGACTCAGACAGACAGAGAGAACGAAAAGAAGACTGGGACAGAGAGGCAAAACGAAGAGAACACTCGGAGAGATCGGGCAATTAATCGGGAGCACACGCGTCTTTGCCTTATGAATAAGNTCGCGGCCTCGGACATGTTACGTACGATATGCTAGGCATATCATACTAACTCCCCCTGGTGACCACGAAGCTACCTTATCAAGAGGGTACCGACGGGAGGGGAACGAGGTTATATAAGGCCCGGCAAGCTTCAAAATCAACAGAACAAAGAGAAGACTCGGACAGACAGAGAGAACGAAAAGAAGACTGGGACAGAGAGGCAAAACGAAGAGAACACTCGGAGAGATCGGGCAATTAATCGGGAGCACACGCGTCTTTGCCTTATGAATAAGAATCTTAAATAAAAGTCTTTAAGTTTCCAAGGTTTTGATCGTTCTCGCGAAGCACTTCCTCACCTTTCGGTTTTCCCACGTAACAGTTTTGGTGCTAAGTGTGGGGTTTGGTAAGAGTCAAAATTTTTTTTGCACGCCAAGAAGCACACATAGTGCGAGTGCCACGAGAATAGATTAAAAAGGACAGGGCCAGTCATATTCTGCAAGCGACGGTGACATCAACCATCGGAAAAACAGGACTAGGATACCAACTTCTGATAATCACAGGATCAAGGATCAAGGAGACAAGCGGTGAGCCCTGAAAAGAGATGATTTTCAAAATCTTACTTCTACTGGTGAGCATATGAACAAGAACGTAAGTCCATTTATAATAAAATTAATTTTGTACCTTACTCCCCGGGCAAAAGAGGGAAGGCACTTATTAGGCGAAAATAAGGTCGTATAAAATTTTTTTTTCTGGATTTATATTTATTATAACGTCCACTCCCCATGTTTGGCGTTTTTTTTTTTCACTCTTAGGACCCGAAGAAAAATTGTGCGAAACAACAGACTTAAATAAACAGCAGATAAGGAAAATTTGGGCATATGAAACATAAAACAGAGGGAATTTATAAGTAGGCTTCCATAGATATAGGAAATATTCAAAAATAATAATATAATAATAATAACCTGCACCCATATATACCACTTATTTTATTATTATAATTCTTATTAACAAAAATGGACTACAGATATTCCCAAAATAATTTTCCTCCCTATTTATCACTAAACAAAAAAATGGCACAAAATTAAAGAGAGCTTGTGAAAGACGAGCGCTGCTCTTTTATTTTCTTATCTCGCCTGTCACTACTCTTTCCACCCGATTATTGTTAAGCTGCGACACAGGTAATTAAACGCAGCCCCGTTGCTAAGAGAATAAATACACATTATCAGAACCAAAAAGGAGGATACGACACATGGAAATACATATATAAAAGAGGAAAAAAAAGAAAAAGAAAATAAAAAGAAAAAAAATGATTCATCTATGCGACATTATGCATGAGTCAGAGAGTGATAGCGAAGGCCCAAGTAATAATATGACGGCAGACTTGTACAGGCCAGAGCCCAATAGTAAACAACAAAAGGAAAATATGACGGAACGAATGTTGGAATTTGAGCTGGAACCCGAGGGGTGCGAGAAACTAGACGCCCTGGACGAAGAAACAAAAGCGATAGTCATGAGTTTATTTTCAAAGATAAAAGCAAAACTAAAAAGAGCAGAGGAAGTGAACGTGCCACATGAGTCAAACACAGAGACCAGCCGAAATCCGTCACCGACGCTAAGGGATCAAAGGGATATATTGTGTGACACAAAAGCAAACACAGGACTTATGAATAAAGAAATGGACCCTCTCTCTAGCGAAAGAGTCATCAAGCGATGCTTAAGGGAAGCTGAAGAAATACGTGGAACTCAAAAAAACAAAACAAATATGTTATCAACACAATGGAGCATGCCAGAAAAACAAGAGTGGCTGATTCACGTTATACCCCGTTACAAATATCAAGGCACAAGAAACTCCGGGACGAGAGACTTACATGCTCAACAGCTGTGGGACGAATTAAGAGATATGAACAAAGAACCTGGAAAAAGAAAGTAATTCGCGTCTATGGTAGCAGAACCACCGTTGACCAATAATTACACAAACTGGACCGATTTTAATGAACATAGGGATATGGTTAATATAGCACCAACCATGGGCCTATATACAGAAAATATGCAAGCTACAGGTAATCATAACCATCTACGCAGACCACAGAATTTACAAAAAAAAATATTTTGCCCACGCTCAGCCACATGGCAAATAGCATTCCGTTCTTCGACGGTGACCCAATCAATCTGCCGCTATTCGAGAGAATGGTAAGAATGACTGCTCAAATGATCGGTCCAGAATATGAATTATTTTTTCTTGGAACCATTGGAAGCAGACTAAAGGGAAAAGCAGCTGGGTACTTTGCGGCTAGATTAGCTCTATTCGGCACGGTTCAGGAATTTCTTCGGAAACTTTCGAACAGATATGGGAGTATAAGTAATTCGGACACTTTAATGGCACAATTAAAGATAATCAGACAGAAAAATCAGGAATCGATAGACGATTACGGCGGCAGGGTACAACGGTTATATAACAGGCTCACGATGCTGCACGATTCAAATCCAAGCTTACTGCCGATTCAAAAGCAGGTCCTTAAGGAAAGCGTGGAGGCAAAAGCAGTCAAACAATTTACATATGGGTTGCACCCAACATACAGGTGCAAAATCACAAGCTTAAATCCGAGGACTCTCTGTGAAGCAATCATAGAGGAATTAAAAATAGAGAGTGACCTCAGTCTAGTACACGCAATACCAGTAAGTGCACTGCCTGCATTTACTAAGGCAACAACCGAGCGAGGGCCACTAGTAAACCTAGCAAGTAAAGAAGATAACACAACAGAAACCACTAACGGGGCACAAGGGACGGCAGCAAACGTAAAACGCTATATATATTGCGACGGCCGAACTGGGCATTCAGTCGAGGAATGCCGAAAATTACTAGCAGTAATCAATGACAGAAAAACTTCGTGAGACAGCAGAAGAGAGTTAAAGGGAAATTGCAATTAGTGTCAGAGACCAGGACACTATGCGAGATACTGTCGTTTACGTATGCAAGACATAGAGGAAGAGGAACGACCGCGAAACGAGGGAAATAACCAACCCATGAATAATACTCATATCAACAAAAATGCCTATGATTATAGGGGTAAAAATGATAACTTTAATAACAATAATCACAATAATTACAACAGAGGCTATAATAATGGCCTAGTGGAACAATATAACAGAAATAATAATGAAAGTTATAGGAATAATAACTACAATAACAGAAATAACAATCACAATAATAGAAATAACAACTACTATGACAGGAATGATTACAATAACAAGTATAATAACTACAACCCTACGGGGAGTAATAATTACACCAACCGCAGCTACAGTGACCAATATAATAACAACAAGAGGGAATCATTCAACCGTTATGGGAACAACTATAAAAATCAAGACAGTAGGGACGGCTAAAATAGGGACCCGATTGGGAAAGAGCTGCCACAGGATAGGGGCCCACAGCATCGAGAAAACAACGCATACGGCCGTGACAATAGGAGGGACGTACCGGCAGCTTTAAACTCGCAAGATGTTTGGCGTGCTCTCCAAACGCCGAGCATGAATTAAAGAAAGAGACAAAGAAAAGAGTGTCCAGCAAAGGAGAGTGTGTGAGAGAGAGGCCGCAGAAAGTGGAGCAAGAAGTATTGGAGGTAGAAACACACAAAGCCGAAGCAATAACGCAACGCGGGAAAGAGAAGAACGTAATAAAGCAAAACGCGAAGATACTTCTACACAGCGGGGTGGCAAATGTACAAGGAAAGGCAGGAGGGCCCGCAAAAAGAGTAATCAGATAAGGGCACCGGACACACTCATTTAAAATGATGGACCCAAGCTTTCAGAGGGTGACGAAGAAATAGAGCAGCTTCGTAAAATAACTATAAATTTAGCAAAAACAGGGCATAGGTCACCATCGGTCCAGTTACAAGGACCAAAGTTAGAAAATGGAAAAGCGACTTTTTATGCGGATAGAGTCGCAGAGATTTCGATTATAAAGGAAAATTTTCTTAGCACAGACATGCTGATAGACAGTAGGTATCGAGTAGTTATTATAGGCGTGACTCACACGTGAGCACGCAAAATATTGGGCACTGCGCAGGCTCAATTGCACGGATTGGAGTGCATATTACATGTTGTCCCCCATGACTTCCCAATTGACGCGGAAGGAATCATAGGGTGGGATAATTTTAAGAAAACCGGGGCCAGATAAGCGCTACCGAGAATATGATTCAATTTGATTATGTAGAGATACCACTGTTAAAGCCAGAGTGCTTTAAAATATCTGCGAAATTGAGACAAATAATTTATGCGCAAACAAAAAACAGAAATAAATTAGAAAATGGGTGAATACCCCTCCAAAAGATGGAGGAAGGAATATTATTTGGAAATTTTATTACCAGAAAAATAAATGGAAAAAAAGTCGCAGAATGTATTAATGTGAGTGACGAAATAAAATACATGCCTTTTCCGGAAGTAGAGCTGCTAAAGTACGAAGAAATCTATCGAAAACACTTAAAAAACGTTAAAGAGGACAATGTCGAAAGCTTGGGGGAAGCAGTTATAAGATTATTTAATGAAGAAATACGGAATGGTGAAGAAGAAACGGAAATTTTTTTGAAAGACAAAGAGGAGACAGAGATACAAAAACGGGTGAATAAGATAATGCAACTCGTAGACACAGCTGGTTGCAACAAGGAAGCAAAAGAACATGTAAGGAATCTAATCAAGTCAAATAAATAAGGAGAGCCAAGCATACATGATTCATTAGAGGGAAGGTCGGATGAATTACGGGCTCTAGTAATAATTGGCATGATAATGCAAGATGTAGAAGGAGGGCCGGGAATAAGGATTGATTTGTGGGAGCCCAACGAAGAGCGCATAAGGCCCCCACCTGAACCACCACTCCTGCCGGATCCTTAAAGCAACGGTAAGCTATTGACTGAAGAGAACACAACGATGATAGTTATAACAATATTAATAATATTAATAATAATGATAGTAATATTAATAATAATAATGACAGAAGAAATACAGGATATAAGAAAAATAAAGCTAGTATACCGACATAGTATATTGTATAGGAAGACAGGATAAACAGAAACATACGTGTATAATACATATATATAGCGACAAGCGTTAGTTTTCATGAATTCGCGGCCCTCAGACGAGCCGCGAGTGAGCAACAAATCATACGAAAAGAAAATATGAAATAAGTGATTACTGCCCAACCAACAGCTATTCTGACAATTAACCCACCTTCTTGTGGAGATAGACTATTGTAAAAATTCGTACAAAAATTCAGATTTCTGAAATTTTCGTGGCCCCTGGACGTAGCGCGAAAATATAACAGAAAGAGTGGGATTAATTAGGTTTACGATAAAACTTTTTTCGCGGCCCCGGACGTGCCGCAAACTAGATATTCATATACGTTAGACTTAGATTTGCAAAAAAAAAACAACAACTATAATGGAAAGGTACGCATGAACAAAGCATTAATAATATTAATCAATTGTAATTTGATGTAACGTGAATGAAAAAAAGCAAAGCGAATGAGGGGCGCGTGTGGCACTCTCTAGTGAGTAGACGTACTCAATGGGAGTAGAATTAACTCACAGGCCAAATGTACAAATTACGCATGGTAAAGACAAATAAAAAGGAAAAAACAGACGTAAAAGCTGACATATACTTGTAAATTAAAATGATTTTATTCTTGATAACCCGATTGACTTCATTATTGTAAAAAAAAAAAAAATAAAAAAAAAAATTTTAGCAATCATTGTTAGGTAGAGAGGAGCATGGAGGAATGATAAAAAAATAAATAAAACAATTTCGAAAAAAATAAAACTATTATTCAAAAAGGCCCACGAGCCCACGTTGAGTATGAGAGATTAAACCTCCTCTTCTTACTTCCTGCTATCGTTCTCCATTAGAAACAATCCCACTCCTACCATCATGATATACTGATAACCACAACACCTAAAACGCCACACATAATCGTAACGGGATATAAAATTGACTACCATGTCTAAATTAACGAATAGCCCGTTCGTCAAACTGTCCACCTCAAAGTTAGCATAATTTTGCAAAAACTACATGGACCAGTACTTAATCGTTCATGTATGGGAGACTAAAAGTAATGCACCCAGATCACCGCTCGGCGATCAAGAGAAATAATCGACCACACCCAGTGTGCGGCAGTGTTTCTGAGAACTTGGCCATCGAAGGACAACGTTACTAGGACACCCTTATTCAAACAGGGTCGTCGATATTGGAGAGAAGGCATACGAATCTACAACCCGCATGCTTAACTGAAAAAAAATAAAAGACGCTTGCAATAACATAAGCTGTCACTTACATAATGACATTGCGCAGCAGTGTACGTGAGCTGCTCCTGCTTTTGCAAGAAAGAAAAAAAAAATTGCATCTATAAGGACCACACACGGAGATTCTACTAGCGCAAAAAAGAAAAAAATTACGCTGTGACGCAAGTAGAGTTGAAGCTCAGCTTTAAGAACTTAGTCGCCACGCAAACATTTGCAAAAAGTACACTTTCTCTAGACATTAGAGAGGAAAAATGAAAGCTTTGTTGTTGTAAAAAAAAAAAAAAAAAAAGAATATCGAAAAAGCAGTGAACTAACTCAGCAAATACGTCTACGGCGTCAAGAGTGATTGTTGACAGAAAAATACCCTTATAAATCCGTTCCTAAATCTGACCACATAAGAAAAGAGATCAAATAAAGTATGAGGGAAACATTATATAAAAAAATGTATGGGTAAAAAGTATTAGAAATATGTACGATACGGGTCAAAACTTTACTGCCAGAAAATTATTTTTTTTAAATTCATACCTCCAAGCTTGTCTCGACCAAAAAAAATACTAGTGAAATGTAAGGCAACCAATCGTCAAACCATTTGACTCTACAGTGTTCTTGAATATGTTATATGGCGCCTCAAGCAAAATAAAGCGCACAATATTATATCCGACTTTTTACAAACTCAATAAGCGACTTATATGCGTAAGTAGAGTCAATGTGAAATGAAAGATAATGCAATGAAACATATTTACGATGGAGAATTTTTTCAACTAAGAGAAAAATATTCACATTGACAAAGACACTAGAATAAATTACAATAATAATACAAAAAAAGTAAAGAAAGAGGATTAAAAGATATACGTTTATTATTATATACTTTATATTTGAGGAGAGAGCCACACTCGCAGCTCAACGCTAACCAAATAAAGGGGAAACATAAGAGAAAGGGTAAGGTACATACGGTAATACATTTAAATAAATACCTATCGATGAAGTATAAGTAGTGTAAGGACAAGTATTTACCACAGAAATTAGGGTTGGTAACTAATAGCTAACAGCTTTATATATTACAGGATTAATGAATTCGGCATGGGGCTTCTTTTTCTTATATAAAAGTGCCTTCTCCATCGGGGGGGCCCTACTACTGATATGTTATAGAATGTTCACAGGAAAACAAAAGGTTCAAGAAGAAGCACGAGAATTGGCAGTAATTCAAACCCCACCGACAGTAGAACTCAGAGCAGAAAGGTGACTGCGATCCTCTAGACGGATACTAGAATTGTCGGTGACCGTGATACAAAATTAAAATTCGTGAGCCTCGGGGATGAGCGCCGGGAGTCGCTCGACTATATCGGAGGGCGCAGTCCGAAGGATGAAACTATTAAACTAGGAAAGAATTTTTTTTTAAGTATGTAGTGTCGAAAAAATCACTGTAAGTCAAAAAAAAAAA
>NW_019379794.1:60003-120443 GCF_000648655.2 Copidosoma floridanum | reverse complement strand
AGCACACGATGAGAGGAGACTGAATGATTGTGAGAACAAAAATATTAATGTAAAGGGAACACCGGTTCTCTAAAAGAATGAAAGAATGAGTGTAGGATACTAAACTACATAAACAACACAAACAACAGAATACAATACAGCACACATACGCACACTCGCAACAAATCCACAGGCTCAGTACCATGAACATCAGAAAGCCAGCGTCGTCGAGGGCGACGACGTCGTGGCCTCGGACATGTTACGTACGATATGCTAGGCATATCATACTAACTCCCCCTGGTGACCACGAAGCTACCTTATCAAGAGGGTACCGACGGGAGGGGAACGAGGTTATATAAGGCCCGGCAAGCTTCAAAATCGGAAGAACGAAGAGAAGACTCGGACAGACAGAGAGAACAAAGAGAAGACTCGGACAGACAGAGAGAACGAAGAGAAGACTGGGACAGAGAGGCAGAACGAAGAGAACACTCTAAGAGATCGGGCAATTAATCAGGAACACACACGCGTCTTTGCCTTATGAATGAGTATCTTGAATAAAAGTCTTTAAGGTTCCAAGGTTTTGATCGTTCTAGCGAAGCACCTCCTAACCTTTTGGTTTTCCCACGTAACAGTGATTTAATAATTTTTAAATAAATAAGTTGCTTAGAATCATGCACAAATATCTAGTAAAAATAAATGAAGACTTATAAACAGGTATGATTAATTTTTTTTTCTTTTTCTAACATACTTATTAATAAATTTTTCCAAACAAGTATTTATACACTTGTAAAAAAATCTTAGTGATTTAAAAAAAAATACGAAATGAAAGTTTTAAGTATTAAAAATAAAAAACATTTTGTTTCAATAATCTGCCGATTATTAATGTGAGAATCAAGACTAATTTCGAAGAATTTATTGTCATTTTCAAAATTATGAAGTTAAAAAATAGCATGTTGTTAAACCTCTTGAGATTAAAGATAAATCGTAACGTTCCTGTATTACTCACATACAACAATATAAAAAAACGATAACGATTAAAATTTTTAGAGTAGAAGTTACGATGCTGTCGTTTATACTGATTTACAAAATATTTGTTTAATAACAACTTTAGACGAATATTCCAAACCAGAGTACAAGTAAATAAAAAATAGTGGAATGACTTCCATTTCTACCATAAAATATTCATAACTTACATCATAAAATAATCAGTTGTAAAAATTTATTTTATACACAAAATTTTCAAAATAAGTTTAACAAGAACTTGGACCATCTAAACAAAGATAAACTTCATAGCAGAAAACACACTAAAAATTCAAATAGAACCAAGTTCTAATAATATAAAAAAATTCAGTTAACAATGATAGGAAAAAAAACACAAAATATGTCGTGAAAAGTATAGGTAGCAAAGGACAAAGAAATGAGAAGCAGGAAGACGTCGTAAAAAGTATGAGTACTATTAGATTGAAATAGAAATGGGAGACAGATGCAGTACCTATTTTATAAATGCAGTATATTTAAAAGTAAAGGTAAGAAAAATTTTAAATAAAAAAGGAAAAAGGATGTCGTGGAAGGCATGGATGGTGAAAGAATAAAAAAAAAGAGGAACATAAATGTTTTAAAAAATTTAGGTAGCGATAGATTGAAGAAGAAGAACTAAAAAACAATTAAAAAAACAGTGTCGTAAAAAGTTTGGACAGCAAAAGATTTGAGAAAAAAAGAAAAAAAAACATTGTCAAAAGTATAGATACCGAAAGGTTAAAGAATTAGTGAAAGAAAGATGTTGCAAAGGTAGCAAATATTACGATAAGGGAACATAGATCTTATTCTTTTTAAATGTTTCATCACATTTTCTTAAAAGAAAAAATAAAAAAAAACAATTCTTGCCATATCGAAAAATAAAATTGCTACTTTTAAGTAAATATGATCTAAAATTAAAAATCATACGTCTCAATGATACGTAGTTGAAAGCAACACTTTGGTGTTATAGTAATAAATATGCATTCATACGTTTAAATACAATAATCGTAAGTGATTAAGATAGCACTGTTGACAATTAAAAATTTCGAGAACAAGCTTGTCACTTCTATCCAAGTATTTTCAATTGACCAAATAATAAAGTGGTCAAATAAAATCGAATAAACGTGTATAATAACGTGTATATGAGTAGTAATCAATATATCGTACGATATAAACATTTATATGAATTATTAAGGTTAGACATGTTTTTAACATTGTTAATTTTAATACGTAATGAAAAAAGGAGACCATAATCAGTAAAAAGCTCACAAAAAAGAAGAATGTGCATTAATAATAGGAAAAAAAGCTAAATAAGTTTCTACTTCTAATTTATGTATTGAGCAAACACCTTTAATGAATTATAATAAGACATATCAATATCAGTACCAATGTCACATAAACATTAAATCTCTTGTTTTATAATAAATACAAGAATGGTACATAAACAGTTACGTAAAGGTCGTGATTAAGAGTATACGGCTTATACTAATATTCATAAATGTCCTAGATGGTATTGGAAAAACATTTTTGTATAAGTAAGAAGAAAACATTATTTAGAGAAAGAAAAAAACCCATTTGGGACTTGAACTACTATTCTATCGATTTACTTGATAAATGAGATGACGAGTTATAAAATTTACGAAAAACTTTTTAATTACCGTGATATTAAAACTACTTTTTTAAATTTACAATTTAATAAAAAGAAATTAGGATACACTAACGTGGTTATTTGGGGTAAAGCTTGGGCTAAATTCTACCAGTAGTAAAATCTAAATTGAAGACTACAATAGTTTCTTGGTTTTAAAAATATCCGTACTTATGACAATAACTTACAATTTCTTAATTATGTTAGAATACATGATCAAAACCATAAGGTCATTCAGAATAATTATAAAAAGAAACGAGAAAAAAAGAATTTACTTCCAATACCCAATAAATAGATTTATNAAATTATATATTAAAATTCCTTTAGTTTTCCTAGATTACCAGGATACGAATTAAAATGAAAAGTTAGGGCTACAATCATGTAAATAAAAAATATTCGTTTAAATAACAGTTCACGTAATGAAACAGGATTGACTATTAAAGAATTGTTTATTAATAACACTTCAGTAGAATGAGTAGCTGAAGATAAGACAGAAAGTATTGATTTTAAACCAAGAATTAAAATAAATTTAGGACCAGGCACACCTTTATCGTTGATTCCACATTTAAAACAACTTTTTACTAGATTTGCATTTGCAATCACAATTTTTTAATCTCAAAAAGGAAGTTTTGACAAAGTAGAAATGTACTTAAAACAAGACTTGTTAACTTTTGTCTTACACTATGTATTTTTATCGTGAGGAACTGATCCAAATAAAATTTATCAATTAAATAATTTGGATAAAAAGGAGATTAAAAATGTTGTATAAAAAAAAAGACTTACAGTAAAATGGTTTTTGAAAATGAAATGCTAATAAGAGGCACAAGTGTATTTGTATGAATTTAAATTTTTTTTGTAAGTAAATAAACAAGCAACTAATTAAATTTAACTTTAAAGGAATACTTTTGACTGTATTAAAACATTATTTACCAAAGGTTTCTATTTAATCAAGTGAAATAAAAAAATCTAATGAAAAATCAAAACTTATTTCAAATAAAAATTACTCATGTAGAAGTCAATCGATCGTATAAAATGATGGTATTGCTAACTTCTTATTTGAATCGTATTACACTTTGAACCCAATCAGTTTAAATTTAACTTCTTTATTTAAATCTGCTTACAGGTCATTGAAAGCAGAAACAAAAGACAAAAGGTTTTAAAACAGACACACCTTTTATGATTAAAGTGATAATCGTAGATATAAGATACAGGTAGGCCTCGTGGCGGCGTTAAAAGGCTTTGTCGTTTTTGCTTTGTTTATTATTAAGCAAGTTATGATATTATGAGAAACTATGTTGTCTGTATTTAAGTACGCAGTCAGTACCGCCTTCTGTGGTTCGTCTGACAAGGAAAGGGATGGCGAGGGGAAAGCGAGCGTGAAAGACGAACTTTGCAAACAATAAATTTACCAAAAATTAGATTCGTAAAATAGTTACTTTGACATTATAAAATAGGACATTACTTATAGGTAATGCAAGTTAAAGAAGTTACAATTAAAACCAGATAAGAATGTTATTTTAGCAAATGAATACAAAGTTGCATTTCGAAAAATTCCAAAAATTTATAAATTGGGAAAAACAGTTTAGCTAAACAAATAAAGAACTTAAAGTACATACGCTATTAATTTTTTATTAATAAATATACACGTCAACTAGACTTATTAAAAACAACATTTTTTAATCGTGACTATTAACTTATATTAAATCGTTAAAAAGATTAAAAAGATATTGAAAAAAAAAGCTTTTAAGTACTAACGCTTGTATACCAAACTAATACATAAACACTTGTTATAAATGATTCAAATTTAAATCAATTATTTCGAATAACAAAAAATGTTTCATTAAAATAAAGAGTAAAGGGATTAATTTCTGGAAAAATTTGTAGTGCACATCAATATCAACAAACAAAGAATATTAGTTAGTAATTTGTTTACACACAAACGCACAAACATACGCACACACATATGCATGCTCACACACATATATACATAGTTATGAATAATATCTACAAAATAATGGACTTGTTGGAGCAATAATCAATTACTTCTCATTTTGCTTTCTTTTCCTTATGATGTATTTTATATTCCAATAAACTTAAGATATACATACAACATATAGTTTCGTATTACAATTTTTTTTATACGATAAATACAACTTTTATTTAAAGTTAAAGTTTTCAGAGATAAAAATTTTAGTAGAAATGCTTTTTTGTAAGATAAATGTAGATATTTGTATAATCGTAGGAATTAAAATATTTATTAATTAATGTTCAACATTATTATAACATTTCAGTTATATGATATTTGGCACAAAAAATAAAAGCTTAGAATTTTCATAATTATAAAATCAGCTTTTGAAGATTCACGACAGTTTTTTACATTATAGAATTTCTAGTACAAAATTAAAGGCTCTCTTGTCCGTCAATTACGTAAAATTAATTTGTTACTAAAATTAAGAATTATCGAGATAAATGACAAAGTTATAATATGCATGAAAAATTGCGTAATGTAAGCATTTCTTTTTTCCTTTAATGTAGAAATTGAAGAATACACTATCATTATACATCAGTTTTTTAAAAAGCTTTTACTTGTTAAAGTTTTAATTTTTAAGATGCATTCTATACATTAAAAACTTAATTTCTGAGAGAAAAGTTAAAAATGACAAGGAATAAACTTTAAAAAACAAATAACTAATTAGTTAATGATAAAAAATTTCTTACCATAAAATGTTTTAAATGTTTACATGGTTCTTCGAATCGTTTGCCATAAATATATCCTCAGGACTTTTACATCTTTATACGAATACGTATAGTTGACTACGAGGAAACAAAGGTCTTTTGTAGTAAGATCTTAATTCATCCAAACATTGACCTTGCGATTTATTAACTGTCATGAAAAAAGCTAGAACTATTAGAATTTTTTTTCTGTATATAATAAACGGTACAAATAAATGTCATATTTATGATTTAGAGTTTCTATAGAAAAATCTATGCTCATATTCCTCTTAGTGTGATCACTACCTTTGTATTTTGCTTTATCTATGTTGACATAAGTATGTTCTCTTCCTTTCATAAAAATCGAAATTTTGTTATTTAAAATGTAAAAACTCTCTATAAATTTTTTTAGAAACATCATCAGTTCTCTATCCCTGTAGAGTTTTAAGACACTTTATTGTTCTATATCCAATGTTTATAAACAATAATAAAAATTTTTAATCCGTACACCACATATTACTTTTTAATTTTTAATGTTATTGACATTCAATAATTAAGAAAATGTTCTATGAGTTGTCATTTCTTTAGGTCATACAATTAAAGTAATTTATGTCCAAACAAAAAAAAATTAATGTTTTGTATAAAAATGCTTGTCTAAATCCACCTGGAGCATTAATAAAATATAATTTTTAGATTTTACTGTTTCTTTCGGTTCTGGTAATCCATAATCTTTACAAGAATTTCCTTTAAATTTCAAAATTCCATTTAAATATTATAAAACGTTATCTTGTTTATCCTCTTTTAAATCCTCAATAAAAATTGTTGAAGTGATTCTCAAATGGACATACCACAAACGTCTTCGGATATTAAAAACCATGCGAAAAGCTTTCTCAGTTGATATGGCAGCATAACGGTAAAATTTTCTTTCAATATTTTGTATATTTAAGAGTCACGTTTAACTCAACCTAAGGCAATAGCAGTATATATAAAGGTACTTTAATGTATGTTATCAGCTGTTCTTAAACTTTAAAAAGACTTGGCTCCACTTGCCTGATTTAAAACTAATTTTAAAAAAAACTACCAGAGTCCTTGGGCAACACTATAGTTAGTCGCCCTATTGCTAAATTACGTCTAACTTTTTCTTTTCTCACCCAAGTTCTTACTGTCGTACTGAAACAGTTATTCTCTGAAATATTTACGTATCCAATTATTTTGCTAAATTATCTTTTTTATTAAACTTAATTCAAGTATTTATTGCTGTATCAGAGCTTTTTACTGCTTTCAACATATTATTTTCTTGAAAAAGTATTTCTTGTACATTTTCAATATGTACTGGTAAATTCAATACAGAATAATTAAATTTACACAGAGGAAACTCTTGCTATCGCCATGCTGCTTCCATAAGGCTAAGAAAGTGACCGTCTACATACTCTGGTATTCCATCAAAAATTTCCACATCGTCTTTTTTGTCACTCGTATCTGTTTTCGTTGTTTAACGTTATGCTTTATCTTTTCCTTATAAACATAATCAAAAATATACTTTATACTTCGAATAGATGCACAATACTCACCATTCATGTGGCAATTATATTTCGTTTATAAAAACGGATTGTATGGTACTACCATTGAATTATCAACTAAAGTTTTTTATTACTATTTTTGATTGTATATCAATAATTATTACATATATTGTCACTTCTTTTGTTATTTAGGTATCTGACACTTGTTAAAACAGTATCATTAGTAATTTTTTTTGGAAGCATATTTGTACAAACTTTTTGATGACTGATAAGACATGGACTCTATGTACCATGAGCTCTATGGAGCATGTGGTTAACAACTAATTTTTGTATTTGGGAATTAAGTGGAATTTCTGCTGAAATATATTTATCTATGTCCGTATTAAAAAAAAATTTATTATTGAGATGCAATGTTACAATAATATGAGACTGGCGTAATCCTATTTTTTTAAGTTCTACAGTATAAATGTAAGCTATAACTTTTTTGAAAAAATTGTGTTTATTTAAATGGTTTAAAATGAGTTTTAATATTGTATGAAGTAATCTACAAGTTATACTCGGGAAATCATTCGAAGTGGTATCTTCCGAAAAAATTCCTAAAATTTTTTTTATTTACTTTTATTTAGGGTTAAATGTTACTGTAGTAAAAAAATTAGGTAGTCAAAACTTTCACCTTATTGCCATTGTACCTTAATAGCGTTTCTGCATCGACCTAGTACCACCGATGTATGTTGAAGGTAAAATAAAAAAATTTTCTCATTTTTATTGTTTTCAAACTTATTAAAGTTATTTTAGGCACTACGCATTATGTGATCTACTAATTCTTAGTAACATTCAATCCTTAGAACCATTTAGTTATTAAGAAATAAATTTTTTCTATTTCTTTCTATCATTATTACATACGTGGAAAGAAGATTGTTGCATTAATCTTTCAGCATAGAGTAAGGAACTAAAAATTTTTCGATTTGGTCAATAAGAAGGTCAATATAATATTGAAGTAACGTAAAATTTTCTGCTCTTGTTAAAATTTTTTGTCCATCGTATGTACTTCATCCTATATCTTCTACTTTAAGTTATAATGGAAATATCATTGGATTGACGTGCTGTATTCGGCATAGAGCATGGATACTGCAACCTATAAAGGTGCTCATAAGTAAGAAAATAAAATTCCTATAAATTTTCGTGTAGAAATGGTAAACAATATTAGTCAAGTCTTACCACTACATGAACTTTAATTTTAAATTGGTACAATTTATGTACAATATTAGTATCGTTAATTCAAAATTTTTTGTTTATCAGATGGCTTATGTATTGGTACACGATTGCGAATTACTAACTAAGTAAAGTATAACCCAGAAAACAATATAGTTACAGGGGAATAAATTGAAAATGAAGTTTTTATTCTAAAAATTCCAATAAATACCAAAAATACAGTATCATTACCTTCCATTTCATACAGAAAATAATTCCCGTTAGATGTAGCGTTTGCTATGACTATAAACAAGTCTTAAGGTCAAAATTTTGACTATGTATGACTATATTCGAAAAAACCTTTAATTTCGTATAGTCAATTGTACGTGGCTTTATCGAGATGCAAAAATAAGAACAGAGATTTTGTTTAAATCGATAGAGAAAATATTTCAGACATTGAAAATATAGGTTGGAAAAAAATTTTTGATCATAAATTATGATTTATCTTATAATAACAACATGATTTATATGTTGTTTTATGTATAGACATTGTTACTACCGAATAATACATTCCTTAAATGTATATTCTGTTCATCTACTGTACCAACTTTAACATTAATTTTATACAGAATAGAAATAGGCCTTTGTGATTCAAAAGGGCTTTATAAGTTTACTAATAAAATAAGTCATCGTATTGCGAAACATCCACGGTTTGTTTGAATTTCAAAATAAATTGTAATTAAATTTTTTAAAATGTAATGGTTGTATTGATCCATGTGAGCAATAACAAAAAACATATGCATAAAAATTAGCATTTTACACGAAGTACATCATAAATGCTAACAAAACAAGAGCTTAGCGTACCAAGAACTTTATACTCATAAGTAAATTAAAATATAAAAATGAATTAGTTTCTAATCGTACACTCAGTTGTATAAATAAGATGTAATTATTCGTATGTATCAAGTCCATCTATTTGCTATGTGAGCGGTGTGGGATAAAAGATTTAAAAAAAGTTTATTGTTAAAAAAACACGTTATTATTAGTTAACATTCTTAACGAATAATTATTTTTACAGTAAAACAATTTGTAGAACGTATTATACCTATGATACACTATAGTTAGTCGCCCTATTGCTAAATTACGTCTAACTTTTTCTTTTCTCACCCAAGTTCTTACTGTCGTACTGAAACAGTTATTCTCTGAAATATTTACGTATCCAATTATTTTGCTAAATTATCTTTTTTATTAAACTTAATTCAAGTATTTATTGCTGTATCAGAGCTTTTTACTGCTTTCAACATATTATTTTCTTGAAAAAGTATTTCTTGTACATTTTCAATATGTACTGGTAAATTCAATACAGAATAATTAAATTTACACAGAGGAAACTCTTGCTATCGCCATGCTGCTTCCATAAGGCTAAGAAAGTGACCGTCTACATACTCTGGTATTCCATCAAAAATTTCCACATCGTCTTTTTTGTCACTCGTATCTGTTTTCGTTGTTTAACGTTATGCTTTATCTTTTCCTTATAAACATAATCAAAAATATACTTTATACTTCGAATAGATGCACAATACTCACCATTCATGTGGCAATTATATTTCGTTTATAAAAACGGATTGTATGGTACTACCATTGAATTATCAACTAAAGTTTTTTATTACTATTTTTGATTGTATATCAATAATTATTACATATATTGTCACTTCTTTTGTTATTTAGGTATCTGACACTTGTTAAAACAGTATCATTAGTAATTTTTTTTGGAAGCATATTTGTACAAACTTTTTGATGACTGATAAGACATGGACTCTATGTACCATGAGCTCTATGGAGCATGTGGTTAACAACTAATTTTTGTATTTGGGAATTAAGTGGAATTTCTGCTGAAATATATTTATCTATGTCCGTATTAAAAAAAAATTTATTATTGAGATGCAATGTTACAATAATATGAGACTGGCGTAATCCTATTTTTTTAAGTTCTACAGTATAAATGTAAGCTATAANTGCAATACTTTATTTATTTTATATATTAGGAAAAGAACTAGTAAGTGCCCCAGGTTCCCTTGTAATTGGCGATTTTGTCATTGATATACTTTTTAATAATAATTAAAGTGACCAGTATACATTTACATTCAACATTTTCTTTCTATTTATGTCTTCTGTAATGAATGTAGGAAATTTAAAAGAGTATTTTTTGGAAACAAACAAACAAAACAAAATAATAGTCTAAAAATTTTTTTTTCACACTGATAGGATATAGGATGAAAGAAAATAAAAAGAAAAAGAAAAAGTACTCATAAGGCAAATTATACAACGAAGGAGATGGTCAATAAAAACGATGATGCCGATATTACAGTAGCTAAAACGCTGATAGAGTATCTGAATGTCAGCTTCTCAATTTAGCATGCGATTTAATCCATTCCTATATCCGATGAGAGAAATATTTCGCTGAAGAGCTATAGTCAAGATGTCAGAAGCAGAAAAAAATGGGTCAGAGATGATGGATAAGATTTATATAAAACAGCAGTACTGCAGCATGTACGAAGTGCCACACGTATAAGCGTAAGCTACCAAGATTTTGAGAACCTTGAGGCATTTGTAACACATTTAAAATAAAAATATGCGATAGAAAAAGCCGTGGCTTACTCTCAAACTCAGCTGCAAAAAGTGCGTCAACGGCAAGACCAATTAGTGGGCAATTGTCATGATTATGTAAGCCTTCTGTTAAATAGTACTCAAAAGGCTTTGATGGAAGATTAGGCCAATGCGTTTAACGTGCATATGCTGACACCAATAAGAGACGTGGAGCTAGCTATGTTTTTTTAAATGACAAGCACCTGCAATAAGCCAGCAGGTAGATGCAGAAGAACCTACCTCTTCAGCTGAAGTCTTCGAGTATGCGTTGAGATTTGAGAAATGAATAAGCGTGGGTATAATCCCGGAGATACGGTACTAAGGACTAACTTGCAGTGATGTTAGAATAATTTAAATCACTTGTATTAACAACAGACTAGGTACCCTGAGCAGCAGTTCTCATCGCATCAAATAAGACAAGTTAATGAACACCAAATCACTAATCAGAATCAAAATTCTAACAGGTAGCTCAATAACATTCTTAAATTTCAAGGAAATTTAAGGAACAATGAGAAAAGTTGGTATCATGAAAATCAACGAAATAGTTTTAACTATGAGTGAAACTGTTTTAATCTATATAACAATAAGAATCCTGAAAGTTGTTAGGCACAACAAAATACGAATCTTAATTATATAAAAAACCAATCTGGTGATCAAGGCCAGACAATTAATTATAATGGATACGCCTAAAGAACGAATCGTGAAACTTACAATGACTACAACCAACAAAATTTTAATTCTTATTATTAGAGGCAAAACTTTTAGAACTATCAACAGCCAAGAGAAAATTATTCTCCACATCATTTCAGCTTGTAGGTGGCTCAACCCCATATAAATATTGTGAAAGCATCCACATCGGTACCTGCCGAGGACTTGGTGTAGACAATGAGCCTACAAACATAAGGTTGTCAGTCCCAGGAGGAAAAAGTAATTTTGTTACACCTGTGCTCGAAAAGGGTACTGCCCCAAACCTAATCAAATAAGAATAGCTGCACCCATATTCACGCGTACAGACTAGTAAAATTATTCATCCTACCGGAATTATACCCTACCCAGTTTTAACTAAAAAAAACAACGTGTGTAACTATTTTGTATATGATTCCTAACGATTCTTCCATGAAAGATGGCAGTCTGTTAGGTTAAAACTTTTTTAAAGAACGACGAGCCCCATTATCATATTATCATGACGCTATAGTATTGGATAATGGCGTAATAAGCCACATTCCCTTTTTAGAAAATCTTAAAGAAACAGAGTAGTTGGAAAGGGTTGAAAAGAAACATAAAGCAATAAAACTTAAGAAACAAGCACAGGAAAATTAAGTTTTAGCTATCACTCTTAATACGAAAAAAAAAACAAATTTTTCTAGAAATATAATTGACCAACAAAAACTTTAAGACGAATTTATTTTAGGCCCGCCAAAAAGGTCAAATATACCTGATTACAAAAAATTCAGAGACATGAAAGCTGATATGCACTTTTGAGATGAATATGACAGATTGATTTTATCAGACAGAGAGGTGATAATTTTGTGAAGACTGATAATAAGATTGTGGAAAGTGTGATATACAGTGTAAATGATGAATTCAGCAACCAAGATATAGTTTTTACCTTATACCATTGAACAAAGTAAAAATACTTCTAGTGTGGAACAACATTGCCTTAATAAGAAACAAGAATGCTTATAAATCAACTAAGTAAGTTGTCAAGGCTCAAACACGTCAAGTCGTAAAAATCGATTTAATTAATCCTCATTTAACCAAAGGACACCTACCATGAGTTGACGTAGGCCGTGATGATGTACATTGAGAAGAAGGAATAGTAAGAAATGAGAGCGATCAATGCAATATTATGGCGATACACATTACTGAGAATGATGTTAACATCAAAGAAAAATTTAGATCTAAGAAAAATTTTACCCGCTGAATATGTTTCACCTGAATTTAAGCCTGATACTTGGAGCGAATATAAAAGACCAGTTATCGCAAAAAAAAAAAAGATAAAAAAATGGACCTAAGAAGATTTGTGTGTACCTGTCAGTTAAACCTGGAATAACGAGACTGAATTTATCGATTGATTTCTGAATTTTCAGAAATCTTTTTGTTACCACGAGACCCTTCACTCGGTACTTACTTTGTTGCATGTAAAATACTGACGGGAAATAGTATCCCTAATCACACTAAACAATTCCGTCACCCACTTGTACATACAAAAGTTTTAGAAGAACAAGTAGCAAAAAAACTTAATGATGGAATCATTGAGCCCTCATCATCACCGTATAATTCACTTCTCTGGATTCTTTCAAAGAATTCTAATAGCCATGGAAATCTAAAATAGATATTAGTAATTGATTTCTCAGAACTTAAGTAAAAGACCATTGGTGATGCATATCCATTGCCTAACATTGTAGATATTGTAAACCAGTTCGGACGATCCGTATATTTTTTGGTTTTTAATTAAGCAAATGAATTCCCACAAATTTCTATGGCTAAGCACGATAGGTATAAAATAGCATTTACAACACCGTAAAGTTATGTTACTTTTCGACTAATGGAGATCAGTGAATATAATACTCCAGCCAAATTAAGTTGAATTTTTACGAAAAAAGTGTTATTTTTTGAAAATATGGTAAGTCAACAAGGAATTAATCCAGACCCTTAAAGAATACAAGCCATTAGAGAACTCATTAAACAAAAAACTATGAAAAATATAAGGCAATTCTTAGGACTAGCAGAATTTCAAAGACGCGTTATTAAAGATTTTTTAAAAATAGTTAAGCCATCATCTGGTTTATTCAAGAAAAAAAAAAAAAAAGTAAGCCTACTGAAGTGCAAGAAAAAAATTTTCAAATACTCGAAGATCATCTATGTTAAGAGCCTATTTTACAGTTACCCGACTTGAGTAAAACATCTAAGTTGACAACAGATGCATTTGACTACGGTATTAAAGTATCGTTAAGTCAAAAAAAAGATGGGCTTCGCCATTTTGTCATCTAACTTCCCAGAACTACGAATAAGGCTGAAGTTAAATATTAATGAAATGCTTAGCTGCACTACGCACAATGCACTACTTTCGTCGGTATTTATTAGAAAAAAAAATTGTTGTTATAACTGATGATGAGCCATTGAATCAGATGCATACAAGAAAACATCCAGGTTGGCGTTTAATGCACTGGATGCTTAAATTCACCGATTATAAATACACTTTTAAATACAAACCAGAGAACTTTAATACCAATGCTGATGCATCATTAAGAAACATAGTAGGACCACTTCTGTATGCGAAAAACAATATTAATAATGGATTATCATTATAAAGAGAGATGATGATAAACCGAAAGAAAATAGAGAAAAAGAAAAACCAAGAGATACAAGGTCAGAGAAAAGAAGCAAGTAAAAACATTGAATGAAATGACAATCAAACCTATAGCATTGTCAACAACCTTAAAGGAGACAGTGGGAGTAACGAAAACTAGGAGCATGGCCGAATCAGGAACCAATCTTTCTTAATTTGCCAGGAGACCTGGACGAATCCTTGGTTTATCAATAAGCAAGCAACGCTCGAAGTAAGATCATAGTGTAACTGCTCAAAGGACTCGAGCTAAAAAATTTTCACAACCACAGACATCATCTACATCTCCACAAAGTATAACAAGAAATGTCACTAAAAATATATAAAAATATTCTAGCTTGATAGAAGTCAATTTCAAACAATCAGTAGCCTTTTTATTATACGCTAGCAATGAAATACAGTAATTACTGGAATAATACCTAATAGTTAAAAAAATAAGAAAATACCACAATTACCAGTCAGAGATATAGTTAACCTTGGTGCGTTGTCAAGGAAGAATGTTTTTTGAAAACGAGCTGAGTGATACTTAAGAATGTTTCGGAGAAGATACACAACAACCAGTGTGTGACTGTTAATAAAGTAGATTATACCAAGATTTAACTCACACGGAAAAAGACTCAAATACTGACACTCACCCAGACTCAGATGCGATAAATACTAAAATCTCTATTACTATCATTTCATGTAGTAAAGGTTTAAACGACAAGTTTTTTAAGACCAACCTGAAACTAGATTAGTAAAATTTATAAGGTTACTTAACAATAAATACAAAAAATGACAAAAAAATTAAACCAAAGTCTTCAAGAATATTAAGACAAGTCTAACAACGATGATAAACCTGAGCAAACTAATTTGGATTTCTTGTTTGTAACCAAACTTTCTGATGGAGATAAGCTGGATCTCAAAATTCAGGATATATTAAACTAAACGGACATCTATGATCCTGATAATTTTGATGATTCTGTATTAGATAAAATAATTGCAGATTTATCAAGACGTACTGCGAATTTCAAACCTTTATTCGATGAAGATGATATAACCTCCCGTTTTCAAGCACATATACCCTTAAGTTGTAGTACACTGACGCACACGAGTACTTCTATTATTGCAAAAAACAAACGTCCTAAATCATAGGACTTGGAACGAATAACAGGAGAAACCCTAGATAGCTTGGAAGGAGACAACAAACAAACAAACTACAATGATAAAAAATTGAAAAATGGAGGTATTGCACTTGATTTCATGGTACTATCAGACTAACACCCCTTCTAACTAATCAGTTGATACAAACAACAGTCTGGAAAGCTGTATGTAAGTCTGAGTAATAGTTACAGTAGGACTAAAAATTATGAGAGCGTAAATAGAGCTAAGCTGATAATTCATATCATTACCATCAGATATTGCCTCACATACAAAAGAGACAATATGGTCCATTTTATCAGCAAAGATTGTCAAACAGTCCCATCGGTCTCAATACTGTTGAGATCGATACGTGCACTGGACTCCAGTTATTTTAAATTAAAGAAAACAAAAGTTGGCCGAATATTAATACGACTGTATGAAGAACATAACATAATGTCAATCGTTATGAATGAAATACCTACTTTCAGTAGTTCAGTAGCTCCAACTTAGTAATTTCAGAAAGTCTTACAAAATCTTTTATATTATTAAAGAAAATGCTATTGAGAAAAATCTTCAGACTTTCTGAATTTTAAAAAAGGGGAGATCTTATAGAAAAAGTAGAACCTAGATTAATAACAGAAATTTTGTTAACAACTTTTCATAAAACACCTATATATATCACTGTTGGTTACGGTATGGTTGATTTTTTGAAAATTTAAGAACGTAATAAAATAATACAAACACAGCATGTTTGCCTGTTAAAATACATAATTAAATGGACCAAACTTGTCAAATAATAAGAGAACGATTCTATTAACCTTGCGTAAAGAATAATACTTTCAGTTATGCTTGTAATTGTAGCAAATGTCGAAAAAAACAAATGGAGTGAATAAAAACAAAAAAACCCTTGGTGCTTACAAGATACACTTATTGAAGCTTTTGATAAAGTTTCCAATAATACTGTTGGTAAATTTAGAATAACGCTAAATTGTTTATGCTATTTTCTAACCATACAGTATAATTTGACTAAGTACATCATATAAGTCCCTGTACCAGACCTAAGATCAAGCACACTTGCCAAAATTTATTATTAGTTTTTGGTGCACCTAGAGCAACTCTAGCAGTTTAACATGCTACACTTATGTCTAATTTATTGGAACAACTCATGAGAGCCCTCAAGACCAATTATCTAACTCCATAAGTAAATCACCTTAAAACGAACGAATCATAGGAGCAAGGTCTTGCTGCCCTAGCTGACTTTATCAGAATTTATTCTAAAACTTACAAGGACTCGGATAATTTAGCCAAATTTACAGCTTTTACGTATTACACTAGTGTATATGCAGCAACAAATTTAACGCCCTATGAAAAAGTATTTGGAGGAAAAGCAAAGTTATCCTTAAAGATACCTAGGGATACAAGGTGACTCACCTATCCATTGCATTTACAAGATCTTACGAAGCGACTTTAAGAAATGCAAATTGTGGCAAGAAATAAAAAATAAAGATAAAAGTACAAGCAAAAATGAGATGTCTTAAAAAGTTGAAACCTCTAAATATTAAACCAGGAGATCACGTTTAACTGAAAAAAAGAACGTTTCCATTAATTTAATCGCTACTACAATGAGCTCCTAAAGGTTAAAACAGTTTTAGAGATCATACGAAGACCCACAGATAAAATAAAACCAGTTCCTCAATAACAATATTCTTGTAAGAAATATATTCTACATACTCTTTAAAAAGAAAAAAAAAGCCTAACGATGTGGATTATATAAGCTATCCTTAAAATAACAGTGCTTAAAGGTTGGGCAGATTTAAGCTATGCTAATAATGGCAACTATAGCATAGAAACACTTAAAATAAACTTTAAAATAAAGTCACAGAAGCCGACATCAACGATATGAAGACTATCATCAGCAATTTTCATACTGATCAAAAGGAGTATTTTTAATTGAATAAACAATAGAGCCATACTCTTGCAGGTGCATTTAAAAAACTATACAGCACTACGGAATGCTATGAACATATTCTTAAACAATTTGCTGATACATTGACTTCAGGATAAGATTTTAGTCTTGACACATATCTCATACATTTATCAGCTCACCTTAAAAAAACTGAGGCTACTTGAGACCACACTATTCATTCCCATGAAGATCCTTTAAAATCTTGAATAATTTGCAAAGAGGCCAAGTACATCAAAAGCTATTTTCTTTAAATATATTTCGACCCGTAGCCTGAGACGTAAGGAAGCTAGCACCAATAAAAAATCTTTATGATGGTGATGTAAGCATCCTAAGCTAATTAAATGTTGTGCACTCAGAAAAAAAAAACCATAGTTTTATTAAATTTGCCTCACGTAAATCAAACTGCTTTAAATTTGTGTAGACTACATCTGGTCATAATACCTTAATCTGGATAAAATGTACCTGCCTACATGGAAATATTGTATACATACTCTTACTAAGCAGTAGTAACAGACCATAATTTATTATTGTTATTAATTAATTAAATAAGGACCAAAAAAACCTGAACCAACTGAGCTTTATGTCGAAATTGAATGAAATCAATAAGTATCTCTAGTATATAAAACTAAATCTATAACAAAGACATAGAGTTTATCATTTCTACGGTATACACTCTGAAAATTAAAAGTGTACTCATAAATCAATAGTAATTTAATACTATGTTCCTCCCAGGCTGCACGATGAACCTTGACTATGAAATAACAATAATGACCAGAGTCAACGCAAATCATCCATTGCATGAAGTTAAAGGATAAAGAAAATGCAAATACTTCCAGATTTAAATATGTTCAATATCAAAGAAAGTGGACTGTATAATATTGAAGATAAAGGAAATTAATTAATGAGCACTAGATCGGGGACTAGAAGAAAAGACGGAAATTTTAGGGCGCACAAAAATAGACACGTAACACATCACACTTTGAATAAGAAAATAGAACTATTTGTTTTGAAACACGTAAAAATCACTTAATTACAGTAAAAGAATGAAATAGAGTTGTTTATAGTAGTTAATAATTAAAATTAAGTGATTGTGTAATTTAGTCACTCTAATAATAAGGAATGAACACAAAGAAATGATCGTTCACAATTACACGCGTCTACAAGTAAAAGAGAGTTCTAGAATTGGTTAGTGGTTTAGTAGTGCCGTACGAATAGTGACCTTCTAGTAGGAGCAAATGTAGTGGACTGAGGCTACACTTGCGGGCAGCCAGCGTTGAGCCAATAATGTAGACATACATTTATACCTGTAGGTAGTTACATAAGATTTTGCGCGCGTACAATTGGGTATCGGTAACGACGCGGACAACTTGCACACAGCCATACAGATATGAGCATACGCATAGCAACACTACACATCTATGCTTAGACTGAGGTTTATGATGTTGTAGAGAGTTCTGACGTTGATAGCAAGCAGTCCATACGGGTGACCATGAATAAACAAAAATCGCAAGTGAAAGAAAAAATTCATAAAAATAAACTATATTTACCATTTTTTTGTAACTTTTTGTTAATCAATAAGTGCTAGAGCGTTTATACAAACTGAGTAAGAAAATGTTGGAATACTTTTCGACTTACAAAAAAAACGAATATTATAAATTAAAGAAAAATCAAAGATCCTTAGCAATAAGACAGTACAGATAGTAACGCTTGAAAAAAAAGAGTTCCGGCTCAGTACATAATGGTTTTATTAGTCGCTGTTAGAGTGACTTTCAATACTATAAGCTGATTAAAGCTCATCCACCGTTCTCGATAACATCAATTCATATATAGGTCTCACTAGAACAGTACTAAAATTTTTCAACTCCACTACCTAAACAAGAGACTTAGGATCCGTGTAAGGCTCGATGATCCAACCTAAGGGCCATTTGCCTAGAGAGGTTAGCTAATTTTTTATCAGGATGACGTCTTCTACTAAGACTGATCTTTTAGGTGAAAGCCACTTTGTTCGAGTTTGTAACACACTCAGGTTCTGAGAAGACCACCTTTTCCAGAAGATCTGATGAGCCTGAGTTAGCAGCTTCCAGCGGCGAAGTGGTGATAACTTTTCTGACGAGATGTTAGGCTTATATACTGAGTAGGGAGGTTAAGGGTTTAAAAAATAAGCGGGCGTCAAAGGGATCAATTTGGTAGGATCATTAGTTAAAGTTGTTAACGGTCGTGGATTCAGCTTCAATGCGACACAACAGTACTCCACCAACGTCAGAACTTAGTCGCCTATTACAAGCTTCAAATGGTTGTCAGCTGACTTGACGGCAGCTTCCCAAAGATCTCCAAAATAAGGTACCGACGGAGCATTGAAATTCTACTGAGTACCAATAGCACTGAGCTAAAGAGAAAAAAAAGACTCACCTTTGAACGTCTGCAACATACGTTTCAGCTCCAAATGAGCACCAACTAAATTCGTATCATGGTCGATATACAAGTCTGTATAGTGACTACAACGTGAAACAAACTGGTGAAAGGCAGCTATAAACGATTCAGCAGTGTTCTCTTCAACTATTTCCAGATAAACCGCTTTAAATGACATACAAACGAAGACAAATACGTAACCTTTTAGTGGGCCTTGTCCACGACATTTAGATAAATGAACTAGAAAAGGTCCAGCATAATCAACTCCTGATGTTAAAAGGCCAGACCTGGGTAAACTTGAGACTTTGGTAAGTCACTTATAAATTAGAATTGAGTTTGGGCTTTATTACACCTACATCTTAAGCAATGGTTAAGCTTAGCTTGGACCAAGTGCGTTCCACCCAAGATTTAATACTTTCTCGACAACTTGAAGAGTCACAGAAACCTTATCTTGGTAGACAACTCTGATGCATACAATGGCTGCATAAGCATTTTTAGAAGCATCCGCAAACTAATGAGCCTCAAGAGAATCGTTACTTCAAGAGAAGCGGTTCCAACAAAGGAGTCGAACTTGATTGAATAGTGGTATTTCATTGAACCATTGAAGCCAAGAATCAAGCACAGTTTTGGGAAAGGTATTGTTCCATTCAATTTGCATAACCCAGAAAGACTGAAAGAGTATCTTAGCATAAATGAGAGTTGAAGAAAACCAGCCTAGAGGGTAAAAAAATGTAGCTAACTGGGCTAGCAAAGAACGTTTGGTCCATGACTGAGAAGACTGTTAAACAGGAGATTAAAAATGAAATTCATCGGTCTCAGGACTCCAAGACAAACCTAAGGCAGTGTAACGAGGCAAAATGGCCTTTATATTCCAAAGTGCTCTCACTGATACAACGTGTATACAAAGAGCATTAATTTGACGCTCCTCCGAACTGTTTGTTTTTTGGGAGCTGTAGTGTAGCTCAAGAAGTAGTGTTACAAAGTGGCATCCGTTGTGGGGAGACACTCGCGTTAGGCTTAGTAATTTCTTCTGAATAAGTTTAGAAAGTGTTTGTGCAAGTGTTAGTGGTAGGTCGTGTTGCACAAAGGACTGTGCGTGTGAGTAGCAGAGTACTTGTGCAGGTTGTTTAAGGGACGAGCCAGTGCGATACATTATATTATTACAGTTTTTATATTTTTTGTGTGTGTGTGTTGTGATGAGCGAATGGAAGTGCACTAGCACAGACAGTTGCACTCATAGAACATACGTGAGCCAAATCGATCTCGCTGAGAAATCGCGGATCCCTGAGTCTCTGTACCTGGACATACATGAGCCATGCCACCATGCTGAATCAGCTGGTCCACTGAGTCTCTGTACTTCGATGAAGGTTAGACTTGGTAGACATTGTTGGGCACTAGATGGCGACACCAGAACTCAGACTGGCATGTATGAGAGGGTTGCCTGACATGCATGATATGGCTGGAGAACACACTCCAGTAGTGGCTGCTACTTCTTGCACGACTGCTACCTCGACCACAAATACGTAGACCATAACCAGGCCAGTGATGACTCCCTCTCAAGAAGGACGAACCATTGGCCCATATTATAAGGTAATCAAGCCCCGAACCCTTACTGGACGCCGTCTCCTATGCCAGGAGTAACAGTAAATAGGCTTGTGGTAGCCCCCCCCCCCCCCGCATGAAATATTATTCCATGCGGCATCATAGCACTGTTTTGCAGGACTTAACAATCCTGGAACTAATAGGTTCACTGTTCAAAGCGCAGAGCTTGCTCGATGCAGAGAGCACTGCGTTCACTGTGATCCCCCCAGTACTGTATAGGAGAAATACTAACGCGTCTGCTGGAGTGAGTGAAGCCCAGGCTTATAAGAATAAGCCAAGTTCGCTCATTTCAGCACCGCGCCGCTTGGTGGCTGCCGAAAAGCGGAAGGGGTGGTCCGGCTCCATTCCAAAGTACCGATGTGGGAAGTCAGATGTGGACTAATTGCAGACGGCCAGAAATCGGAAGGGAAGCAACAGGACCTCCCCACCAAGACACAACTCTCCTGCACCAGTCACACCCAAAGTGACTCAAGAAGACCTGAAGGATGAGGGAAGGCTGGTTTCGGGAAACAATATGCCCCTAAGCCGTTGCAACCCGCAGGACAAAGACCCTTACGAGGCAGCGACAAGTCAAGCCAGGTAAAATCACCGTGGGTTAATCGCTCGAGAGTTTACTGGACCAGTCGGACTTCTTACCTCTGGTGGTGGGCAGACGATCTTATGGGCACAGACGCTGCGAAGGATTGGCACCCTCAGCCAAATGGGTTAGCCCTGGACAAAGAACGCCAAAGTTGGTCCCCCCAACGGCAATCTCAATACCGGGAACCGAGAAATGTCGGCATCTTTCCAAGGAATTCAACAGACTATCACACTGCCAAACAAGCACCACCAATACATACTGGCAACCGTGAGGACCGAAGGCCACAGAGCGACCCTATAGATGAGGCCACCCAAGCCAAGGCCGTAAAAGCTCTGCAGAAATGGGGACTGCGCTATACGGGCGAAGAGCACGTGGAGGACTCAGAGGACTGCCTTGACCTTTTAGAGGACTATCGGGCTAGCTTGGGCATAAGCGACCAAGCTCTTCTGAGAGCTCGACCGTGCGTCCTGCTTAAACGAGCTGCGCGCTGGTTTAGAACCAATAAACAGGACTTTGGGAACTGGACCACGTTTTGCGAATCTTTTAAGAGGCAATTTGGCGGGAAGTACTAGGAAGAGGACTTACTCCAGGACTTACATGCTCAGACTCTAGAAAAGGCTAAGAAAATCTCAGTATTTCTCATTAACTTCCGATACATTACCTCAAAATTTAAATCCCCCCCTGTCAGAGAGAAAATTAGCCGATAGGGCTTACCAAAACCTCCTACTGGAGTACCAAAAGGCCATGGCAGACAGGGTAATCTGCAATCTTGAGGACATAGAGAATTATGGACGATGTTGGAAGAGTCAGAGGGACTTGGATGGACGGTATCAGCCTCCTTCAGGATCAGAAACCATGCACATTCAAGGTGCCGTGTACTTGAACCCCACACCAAGGACAAGGACCTCGGGAGTAGCGAAATTGCCAGGACGACTTTAAAGTCTGAATCTAGCTTCTCCAAAAGGCAGAATTCAAATTTACGATTCCCGGACCAATAAGCAGGTCGGTTAAGACCCAGACCAGCTTACGGCCAAGTTACTACTTAATCCAAGCGATGAGGATGAACACGCTCAGCTTGCTGCCATAAGGATACAAGTACGTGTGGAAACTTGAAGACAAACACCTGGACTTATCTTAAAGACAACTAGACTGGACTGGACCAATGAGCCAGCGTGGAGACAAACTACAAGTCCAGTGACAGTAACATTCACTCAGCCAGCTATGAATGGATCCAAGAGCCTTGTCCACGGGATCTGCTTTGTTTGTAGGAGTGGAGGACACCATGCTATCCAGTGTAATCAGATACGATGTTTTGCATGCAAAGAGAGGGGGCATTTGGCACGTCATTGTCTGAAGATGACTACGCCCCTTGAAAGTTGCCACAACTGTGACACCCCCGGAAGCACTTTCAAAACATGTAGAAACTGCAAGGAACTAAGAGTTAAATATTACTTTCGTAAGAGCTGCGTCAGCGAGAGCATGCTGGTGAAATGGGCTTTCGAGCAGCCAGAGGTGCTCGAAAAAAAGAGGTGCTAAAAGAAGAAGTAGAGGGTAAGAGAAAGAGAGAGAGAGAGAAAAAAAAAAGGGTGAAGCCGTAGGACGACCGACTCGCTTGTGGACACTGGACGACGTCGCGCTGGGTTGGACTCGCGGACGTTTGACCAGGAGGTGAAACTAGAGAGTGTTTAGAGTGCTTAGTAGCTTATAACGCCTCGGGGAGAATCCCCATCTGGCTAAATTGAATTACAGAGGTTAAGCAAAGAGAGAGAGAGAGAGAGTTTAGTGTAGCCAGTATGAGAGAGAGAGAGAGACATTATCGAGTAGAGAGAGAGAGAGTGTAACAGTGTGAGAGATTGGGGACGGAGTATGAGTGTGTGCATAGTAGTTTGGGTTTAGGACGAACAGGAGTCCCTCCTGATCCAGAATCAGCAGGACGTGGTGGATAAGCGCTAGTGGCTCGTGGGGTGCGAGGCGAAGTCACTGCAGTGCAGTCCAGAGGACGAGGTGAAGCGTTGTATAGTGTATTGTGTACCGAAATACTGTGTATTAGTGTTAGTAATTAAATAAAGAAATAGTGGAAGGTTTTTGTTGTGTTTTAAATTAATAGTTCTCCCCGTAGAACGGGGGGACTTACGCGCCAATCCCCCTTTTTTAGGAGAAGAAGCCCAAAACGTGATCGAGATTTGCTAATGCTGCATCGGCGCTTTTTTTCTTTTTAGGTGAAGAAGCAGTGTTACAACAGAAACAATTTTGCTATCTTTGCTTAATAGCTTAGGCTGATTTACCCAGTATTCAGAAGATATTTCCGACAGTATTCTTACTGCACTAGAAGACTAGTTACGTTGTGCGAATTTAGATTTTAATGATGATAAACAAATGACGGGGACAAATTTTTAATAAATAAAAATTACTTAACTAACTAGTCAACTTTGTGTGCTGCTTCAAGAAATAAGAATTACTTCACTTATTAGTCAATTTCATGCTTTGTTTTAAAGATGCAAGAATCTTAATTATTTATTTATAAAAAATAATTTTTAGTTGTCCCTGATATTGATTATAAAAATAAGGTTTTATAGTTATTAATTAAAAAAAATTTTTCTTAATAAACAGTCCTAGACAGCTCTTACACTGCTAAAATTGCTTTCCACACACGATGAAATAGAACATTTCCTTGTTTTTTTTTGACATTATCCTTATTATCCTTTTCAAAGCGTTCTTCACATTAAGTGTATCCATTAAAAATCTTACTTTTGTACAAAATACGTCATTTTTTACAAAAACAGTAAAAAATTATTAACACCAAGTAAATTTCTAGAATCAACACAAATGTATTATCTGAATAAAGTGATCTCTTAAGCGATAATTTAACTGCGTATGGATAGGTATTTTTGGCATGTAGACATAAATAATGACTTATCATTTTGTTTTAACAACTACCAGAAAGGTTATCACAGGATGGCTAGAAAGGGACCACTAACAATGTGGAGGGTACCTGAGGGGTATTGAGTGGAGGCCAGTGGCGGCTTTTTTCGTGGAGTTTTTTTTTTGTGTTTATTTAAGGTAGTAATTTGGAGTTTTTTCCCTTTTTTTAAAGGAGGACTCAAGTAGGAATTAAAAATTTCCAGATTTACAAGGAGTGCGAGGAAGGTGAGGGAGGATTGGCATGGGAAGTTGATTTGCTGCTGTAGTAAAAGACTAAGCTCTATAGCTGAAGCAATGACTATAACACACGTGTCTGGTTTATGGGTAGTGCCATGCATAGCAAATAATAATTTCTACTGTTAAAGTGACGTGTTTACTGTGTGACAAAAATCACTCTTATAAGACTTGAACATATACTCTGCATGGCTGAGTATAATATTATTAACTAATTACAGTAGAATGAGTATGTTCTTAAACATGTGGTAGCTATTACATAGTAGGTTCAATGAGGCTGTTGTTTTTCAGTTTAAAATATAAATATAGAAGATGAGTTTCTTAGAGTAGTAAATCAAACGCCAAATAGAGATAGGGCTTTGATGTTGTAACTATATACTACTTTGTCCTTAAAGTACCAGAATCGTACCTTAAAACACTGTTATACAACTGCGTAGCTTTCTTCGATCATAATTATAAGAAAGCTTATGGTGTATGTACTAATAGTAGCAGAGAATCTCTTTGTCTTGCTTTTTACTACTTTCAAATTTCGCATGTTCTCCCCCCTTGTTATACCACGTCAGAAATACTTTAGCAAGCTGATACGTGGTAGTTTAGGAAGAAAAATTGTCTCTAGCTCTCTCTTTATCTTTTTTTCGCTTCCCAAGATTTCACATGTTCTCCCCTCCACTCAATAAAGTATTTTTATACTTTTTTCACCCGTCGTACCACTTCCTACATACTTACATAATTCACCTTAAATTTGTCAAAGCAGGCTTATGCTCAAGTGGTGGGGGCTTTTTTTGATGGGCCGAAGTATTACAATAACTCAGAAATGAAATGGTACACAAAATGGTAATCGGAAAGTGACTTGGACATGGTTCAAACTAAGTCTGGTTCTATTTTATATTGTGTACCACCAACTTAACATCAATGTGATTGAAAGGACGAACTTACACTCTTTGCAAGCGGAGCATGCTGTCTTTCTTAATCTCGTGGACTTACAAATGCCTTGGACTTATGAAGATGTGACTCAGTATACTATCATTTTTAACCTAACCTTTAATCAATTTAATTCTTCTTCACAATTTTATTGCCAGTTAGAAAGAATTTTAGATTTTTATTCATATCAATTAGGCACTTTATTTTTTAACCTTAAATCTAAGTTAAGTTCTACTAAATTGCACAGTACTTTTTTATTAAGATTTAGGTCAACGAATTTTTTTTCAAAACATATGACTGATAGCGTACGTCCTCCCAAAAAAAATTATTTCTTTAAAAATGAGTCTTCTAGTGTTAGTTTTAGTTAAAATGTTTTTGAATTAGCTTAACAGGCTCTCAACAATTAAATTAAAGATATTCATAAATATGCTTATATTCTTATTTGCATACTTAAAAAATGCTCAATTAAGTTAGAAAGAGTTATTAGTCAAACTTTTGTCTAAGTTTGAGAAAGGTTTTCTTACAGGATTTTTTTTCATTTTTTTATTAATTTATTATACAAGCTCGATAATACGTTTTTTTCCCTAACCAAATATAACAATCACAACTCTAATAGTAATTTTGTACACCAAAACAATGATTGAACATCCATACATAGATAAAATTTTAATATGATCAACAACTTTTCTCAATTTGTTAATAATTTGACCAATATTTAAGTTCCAGATATTGTAAGCTTTATTCTGAGACTTGGCCCTAAGCTAAATTTCTCCACAAACTTTAATCTAAATATGATGGTGAATTTTATGAAAGTCATTGAATCAACTTTAGTGTCTTATAAGTCGAAAAATTCTTGTTGTTCAAAGATAAGCCACTCTTGTCTTTCCATTTTCAAAAAAATTATTTTAAATAACGTAAAGCTTTTTTACTTTGACCAAACTATTAGCAATGACCTGAACTTAATCAGAAGATATCTTTGAGAACGTAATGACATATTTGTAACTAATCGAGGTAAAGGAGATTCTACAATTGTCATTTACACAACTAATTATAGTAACAAGGTTAAATCTTAATTAGAGGATTCTGCTTATTATGAGTTGGTTACCGAGAACAAGAGCAGCAAAGCTCTTTTTTGAATAATTAAGTGTGTCAAAAGAATTGTTGACCTTTGGACATAGAACTGTTTCTTGCATCCAAAATTTCTGAGCCTGACCTAAACGATTTAAATATAAGTTCCTTATTTCGTATTTATGAACTCGTCAAAATTTATACAATTTGTCATCCTATCAGACATATCGTCTTTTCCCTTGTGTCGCCTTTGTATGGGTTGGATAAGTGGTTTTGCAAGTTTTTCGACGAATTTTTTAATAAGTGTTCTTTCCCGTTATTAATTTGTACAACGTCAAAGATCGTCTGAAAAATAGTAACGTTCCAAAAGTTTTTTTTTTAGTTTTCTTTAATGTTGTTTCTCTTCATACCAATTTACCCTTACATTTCATAAAAAGTTGTTTAAGTAAAAAACTAGGCTCTTTTATAAGTCTTTTAACTATTGACGAAAAACAATTTCTTAATATTTTTGATTTTTTTATCTATTATTTCTCAACTGTTTATTTTACTTTTAACAACAAATTATATAAGCAGAAATGTGGAGTTTTTATGAGTGGTTGCTTCTCTTCATGGATTGCTGACATGGTTTTACAATCGATGGTTTTAACTTTTACTCCAAAATGTAGAAATTCCATATTAGCCTGTATGTGTTGTGTAGATGATTGCTTCCTTATTATAACAAGATCCTTGATGGAACATACTTTAAACCTGTTTAATAATTATAACTCATTTTTACAGTTAACAGTTGAGAGAGAGACAAACAACTCTATACCATTTTTAGACATCCTAATCACACATATTTCTGATTCTTCATGTGTAACAGACTTATATAAAAAAACCATCTTTTTTAGAACGTTTTTTAAATTTCTTATCTTATAATCCTGTTAGCCAAAAAAAAAAACAATTAAGTATTCTTTAATTGATAAAGTTTTTCAGCTGGCTGATCCTGAGTTCAGGTCCAAAAACATCCGGGAGGTTAGGAGGATCCTTGCTGATAATGAATACCCCCGCTAATTTGTTAAAAAATACATCAAAGCGAGAATTAGCTTTCTTAATAGACTTTTTAATAAATTGAGAAACTCAACTCTTGATGGGATCCGTGACGATTTCAAAAATTATAACTCCAGCTCTAGAACACCATTTATTGTACACCCGTACTTTTAACCTTTGGAAAAATTTTCGCGTAAGATAAATATTGTCTACTTTTTATGCTGTCATATTTTGAAGCTATGCATCAGATGTAATAGCAAGGATATTTCAAGGATAACACGTCAAATCATGTAACAACAAGAGTGTAATGGGATAAACGTATCACCTACTTATACTTATAATAGTTACTAAAATTACATTGCAAATATTATAACGATAATATTATAAATTTAATAATTTCAATTGAGTATTGGTAATTCTTTTTAGGTAAACAAACTCATACCTTATGCATTTTATCACAAACAGAAGTTTTATGAGCTCATCAAGTCGAGAGTAACAAAAATTTTAAGATAAATAGTAAAAGTAAACACACATCGTTATGTGCATGTGTACTTGTACATATTTATATTTGTTTGTCCACGGGCTTTCTGTCTTACTGACTCTTATCTTTGTTATATTTTTAGACTAACAATTGGTGCTACCTCGAAATAAATTTAAAGACCAAATCGATAGGGAATTTTCCCTATGGATTGCCCTGTGATCTGCGAACGCTGGTGTCTCGTCCGTGCTTCGGATTACTTTCTATGCCAATACTTTGGACGGTAGGCATTTCATGGAATTGTTGGTGTTACTTGGCGGGTACTTGGCGAATACTTCCCAAGCACTTGGCAGATACTTGCCAAGCACTTGGCGGATACTTGGCGGGTACTAAGCTTTTGTTTTAAGCTTCTATAGTATTAAGACCTTAAGATGCATTAGAAGCAAAGATTTTCAACTTACTTGCAAAATTGCATATATTTATCTACCTGTTGACAGACCTAAACATATTAAATTAAACGTATCGATTTATGGATGTAGCTAATTTGAGTATCGACAAGTTCTATTTCTATAAAAAGTTATGTCTTTGTCTTCTCATTATATAATACGTACGTTTTTTTTAGTCGGTTGGTCAATCAGTTGATCCAATTCCTTATGAAAGTATACATATAATTATTATATATACAGATGTACATTCTAGAGGAATCGGACCCATCGATCGACCGACTGACTTCAGTATTTCACGGAGCGAATAACACGAGTACATAATCTATCATGGGCTCTAAATTCAAATTTTTTTTGGTACTGTAAACGAATGTATGTAACATTCCACATAACCTTAATTTTAAGTAAACTTTAAATTCAGTCTACAGTAAATTGCATAAGAAAGTGTAAGATACGTCCTTTGGTAGTTAAATAGAATCTTATGTGCTTTGCAAGTGTTTATGGTAACCTATTTTGATTCATTTTTCTTACTGCTTTGAAACGATTTACGTACTCAACGATTTATATTGATTATAACACGATAAATCAACTTATAGTTTCATACACAGATCAAAAGAGAAGCTTTACGTTCATTGATATATTATTAAGTTTAAAAAACGTTTTATTTAGTTTACTACATTTTACACGGTTTCTACAACTTATCTACGTTTTAGGCAGTTTCTTACAAGTCTATCAATGATAGTATTCGGGGATAGGTTTTATACAAAATTTAAAGTATTTAATTGAATATTCATATAAAACAATCGAAATCGTGAGAAAGTGGTAGACAACATAGAAAACGTAGAAAACTGAGCTAAACTTTTTGTAAAAATTGAAACGGTATAAAAATGTACGTGAAGCTTCTCTTTTAAGTTCTCTTTTAAGTTCATCTATTGTGTTATATCTAATATTTATCGTTGAGTATTTTAATATTTTTAAAGTACAAAGAAAAATTAATCGAAGAAGGTAAGACAAACACTTGTAAAGCACGTAAAGTTCAGTTTGACCACGGAAGTACATATCCAACACTATTTTATGAAGTTAACAGTAGACTGAATTAACGGTTCATTTGAAATTAAGGTTATGTAAAGTATCAAAAACTCTATGTCGATTACTACATGGAGGATTATTGTCTAAATGGAAGTCGATTCTTAAAATAGCGTCCTCTTTCATTAATGTGTTGTAACCAAAAAGTACGATGTATGACACAAACATTTGAAGTGCATGCAGCATCATAAAATTAAGGTGTATGTTAACGATTATATTGCGTGAATACATTGCTAATCTCGATGTCACAATACATACACCAAAGTTTTCAGTGAACGCTCTTGCATCTACTGAAATTTCCAGTGAACGTTGAAGTGTTCACCCAAGTTGAGATTTTGTATCCATATACCATGATACAATGATACGTTAATAAAGTTATTAATACACGGGAAATTCTTAAAAAGGGTTTGACTTTTTAATAAGTTGCAAGGTACAAAGTTTTTATGTTGCGTTTGTGTGACCAGAAACGTTTGATACTCACGACCATATGATACGAGCCGCATAACTTGTAATGTGTCAACTTATAAATATCCTACACGGCACCTTAAGTTTCACCCAGATTTTGGATGCATCCTGCGTCGTACATCAAAAATCTCGGTGTACGCTGTGTCGTACATCGAGAATTTCGATGTACGATATATTTACACGCAAAGTAACCGTGCACACAGTCGTCACACACCTTAATTTTTTATTATAAGTGTACGTTAGAAATGACGTGTCATACATCATACTTTATTGTTCATACATGCTTATTGACGATGCTCTTTTATTTTCATCCAAGTTTTCAGTGCTTGCATGTAAGAACTATGATTATTTATGACAATAATCCTCAGTGTAAGTAGAAAAGACTTAAAATTGTCTACAGTATTTAAAGTATTTGACATGTTTTCTACGCCTAGAAGACTTTCTGATTCGACAACCAATTTTCTAAAAAGCTATTTGCCCTAAAAAACTGATTCCAACGGGGTTCGCTTCAAACAAAATTGCTCTAAACGCTGTTCCCGGAAAATGCCAACAATACATATCATCCTGTATACATAAATATATATATATCTTCGTATATTACATAGTTGTAAGAGTTAGAGTGACGTTTTGCTCCCCCCTGCTCTCCCCACCATCCCCCCGCTCACCCACCGCTTCCCTCCAGCTCCCGCCTGAATAAGGTAGTTTTTCTTTTATTTTCTTGCATTTTTCGAGTAATCCTACTTATTTGCTAGCTCCCCCCCCCCATAACCCCAACCTCATCACCCCTTTCCGCCAGCTTCCCCATACTCCCCTTAAGCTCTCCCTTAGCTCCCCCATATATTTAATGTGAATAAATTTGTAAAGCCTTATATATTAACTGTAACAAATGGTCTAATTTTCACACTTAATTATATTTGACAATAACAAGAGATTTGGTTACAATTAACTTACATACGATGTTAATTTTAATAACATACTCTAAAATGTCTTCTTAGGGGCTCTGCTGAAATACAACCTTTCCCACAATTTTAAAAAATATTTTTTTTAACGTTTTTTTCATGACTTCTTAAATGTCTTTGTAAGTAATTATTTTTTTTAAATCATATGCCGCATTTAATACAATGAAAATTCCTCTCAACGTTTTGGCAGTTCTTTGCGTGACGCAAATAGATTTTCTTTTTTAATATTTCAATGCTACATAGATCACATACAGAAATTTTTTTTGTGAATCTTTTAACGTGGTGATAGACACTCTTGTTTTCAAAATTTTGAGTTACATTGGTCACCCTGATAAAATTTGGCATCCATAATGGTGTATCTTAAAACATATTACATAAAACGAATTGCTTAGGATTTTATAAATCTAGGTACAAGACGGTACTGGAATTAGCTTCTTTGATGAAAGAAAAAATTTGCAAGAACGTATAAAAATAGTGATGAACTATATAGTAGTCTTTTTGTTACTCTAAAATTTCATTCCAAACAATATTTTTAATTTTTTAATTTGTTTTCTGATTTAATTTGGATAAAAATTTTTTTGGGGCTTCTACACCTAGACAATGCAAGAAATGATTGCCCATGAGAAAATTATGGTTTTATGAGGTATAATCCTTAGGCATTAAAACTTTGACCTTAAGATTTATTGACAGTCATAGATAAAGCTAGGGTACATGGAGATTGTTTTCTGTACAATATAAATCGTAGTGACGAAGAATTGTTTGTATTTAGTATTATTCTTGGAAAAGAGACTTTATTTTCTTTTTTTTTTTTACCTGTGATTATTTGAGGTTCAATGCCGTATTTAAATAATTTTGTAATTCGTAATCTTTTCCCATTGCAGAGTCCTTCAGATATGTTTAAGGTTCGAATTAGCATAACAATAGCGTCGATTTTTGAATTAAATTTGAGTGGAGAAAAACATATATATATACTAGTAATTATTTTTCAACAAGATTTGCATAAATATCTTACAAAGCCTTCAAAAATGATAAAAATAATTATTAGTATGAAAAAATATATGTTAAAGTATGTTTAACAGAATTCGGAAGACTACGGTATTTTTCGAAAATACTCGGGAATACGGGCTCTACGCTGGGGAATGATTACGAGTCTGCTTTTAAGGAAATATGAAGAAAAAGCTGCTAATTTTAAAAAAAAGTGGTAGAGTTTATATGGAAAGAAAAATGTGCCCTTAATTTTTTTTTGGTGAGCTTTGTTATTCCTTCTAGTGGCCCTCGTTTTTACATGAGCTGTCTATCGTGTATGTGTCAACAGACATTTCTAAGACCTCGTTCTAAGCTCTTATAACTATCTCTGCCCCCTGCGCGCTCTGCGCACCAACCCCTGTAATTGCAAATATAGATTTACAAATTAAAAAAAAAAAATCAATTATATCAATTGCTAATTACAATTCATATATGTAATAAGTGTACATTGATCATAATTAATAACATGAATTTTGAACAATCATTTTTTATTTTTCCTGCTTAATACCTAATTCTTATACATTTAAAACAAGAACGTATTAAAAGACAAAAATCGTCAAAAGTTAAGAAATTACGATATTAATAGAATCACAAATTGATTTTGTTTTATTAGTATCGTTAGTTAAATGTTATTTTTCTTTCAACTTTTTATAACTAAAATTTCGGCCCGTTAGTATTTCTTTCTTCGTTTACTTTTAGTACGTTAAATTCGTTTTAAAAAGTTACAAAATGTCTCAACAAAAATGTGACAATGAATAAGACTTCCACATTGCAACGAAAAAAAAAATTCTTCCTTTTACATCTACAGAGGACTTTCTAATAATGGCTTGGACAGGTATTGCTCTTATTTTGCTTCCAAAGGGAATGACCACTCACAGAACTTTCAGACTTGCTTTAGACTTAAGCACCATAGAAAGTGCGTTTTTCCAGTTTGAGCCAAATATACAAAAATTACGTAGTATAGAAGTAATAATTTGATAAGGTTGTTAGAATTTGATGATACCGAAAAAAATGTTAGAAATGGTTGATAGGACTTTGAAAGATTTATCTAGTAGTAATAAAACTTTTAGAAATAAAATAATAACACCAGCACACAAAAAAAAGTGGACTGTACTTTTGACGAAACACACTGATTTTTATGTATTTTGACCCACTGAATCTGAATCCAAGGTCTGTTTGACTTGTACACTCTCAAAATTTCGAGTAAATTGCGAAAAACTACAGAAAATAACCGAAAATCGTAGGAAATCATATTTTAAGCTCTTGAAACATTCGAAAACATTTTTGTAAACATTTGTCAAGGTTCATTCTTATATAATTTAACGTGCTAAATCCGAATTCAACGTCCACTTGACGCGTACACCCTTAAAATTTCAATAAATTTGCAAAAAACAGCAGAAAAACCGCAAAAAGTAGCAGAAAATCACAGTAAATCGTAAAAAATCAAATTTCTATGCTCTAGTTGAGTATAAATAAAAATTTTATGCAGATTTTGTCCAATTCTTATGTTTCATTTTTCACTGAGTTTAGGTTAGAGATTCGTTTAGCTCCAAAACTTTCAAAATTTCAAGGAAATGATATAAACAGAAAGAAATTGCGTTTGTGAGCGTTAAAAAACTAAAAAAAGGTGTTTTCAAATCTTTTTAAAATGTGTTCTTCTTGTACGTCATAAAATAATGTGAAAAAACAGCCAATACAAGGGGTACCAAGTGTCGAGTATAAATATAATAAATATAACATAAAGCAAAATAGGACTACAAGTGTAAATCTATTTTCTTTTATTCTCTTATTTCTCTCTTGAGTTGCTTCTCTCTTCAATGTCCAATAGAAATCAGCCATCATGTCGATATCCCATCTTCCGTGATATCAATTTTCCATTTCACTTATATCTTCATGGAAACTTTCTCCTTGCTCTTCGCTGTAACCTACAAGATTTTATGGAAAAAAGTCAAGGTGAGAATGTAAAAAATGTAATTTGAGACTCATCAAGAAGCGTTTAAATTTCCGTTGTGAAGCAGAACTGCTTTGAGATTTCGTTTTGATATATCAATAAAAAGTCTTCACTCTTTGTCCTTGTGAATATTTGGTTTCAACTCATTAACTAATAAAGATAGAGATAAGGGGTTTCGAAAATTCTTTACGAAAGATCAGGAAAACTCACTGGTATTTTGCTCTGACGTAAAAGGATTAGTTGATGAGTTGAAAACAAATATTTACAAGGACGAAGAGTGGTGACTTTTTATTGATTTATCAAAACGAAGTCTCAAAGCAGTTCTGCTTTACAATGGAAATTCGTACGCTCCTATTCCAAAAGATCATTCCACGAAACTTAAAGAGACCTATGAGAATTTACAGGTAGTATTAGAGAAAATAGACTACGCGAAACATCAATCGAAAGTTTGCGGTGATCTCAAAGTTTCAACTCTAATACTAGGTCAACAATTTTGATTCACAAAAAATCCCTGCTTCATATTTTTATGTGATAGCAAAAACAGAAAAAATTATTATATTAAAAAAGATTGGCCAAAGAGAACTGAATTTCATCTAGGATCAAGGAATATCGTACGTGAACCATTGATTGAACCTTCCAAATTTTGCTACCATCTTTTCATATAAAGCTGGGTCTCATTAAGCAATTCGTCAAAGCTCTGAACAAAGATAGGGATTGCTTTCAATATTTAGGTAATAAGTTTCCCACGATAGGTGATGCAAAACTGAAGGAGGATATTTTTGAAGGTCCTCAAATTCGTGCACTATTTTATGATTAAAATTTTATTACAAAGATGAATAATATAGAAAAAGCAGCATGGCAAAGTTTTAAGAGCATATCTTAGAACTTCTTAGGGAATAAGAAGAGTGAAAATTATCAGAATATAGTTAAAAAGTTGTTAGACAATTTCAAACAGTTGGGTTGTTTGATAAGTCTCAAATTACATATTTTACATTTTCACCTTGACTTTTTCCAGAAAACCTTGAAGATTACATTATAAAGTAAGAAAAAAAATTCTATCTAGATATAAGTGAAATGGAAAATTGATATCAAGGAAGATGGGATATCAACATGATGGCTGATTTCTGTTGGACATTGAAGAGAGAAACAACTCAAGAGAGGAATAAGAGAAAAAGAAACCCGCTTCACAGGTCGTTCGAAGAAAAAAGAGTTCACTACAAGAGAAAGAAAGTGTGAAAGCAATCTCAATGAAAACGTGATTCACATGTGTAGACCTATTTTGCTTTATTTTATATCCATTATATTCACATTCGACACTTGTTACTCCTCATGTTGGCTGTTTCTTTACATCATTTTGGACATACAAGAAGAACATATTTCAAAAAGATTTGAAAAAAATTTTTTTAGCTTTTTAACGCTCACAACCGCAATTTCCTTCTATTTAGACGATTTCCTCGAAATTTCGAAAGTTTTGGAGCTACACGAATCTCTTACCTCAACTCAGTAAATATAAAACATGAGAATTGGACAAAATCTGCATAAAATTCTTTTTAATACTCAGCTAGAGCATAGAAATTTGATTTTTTACGATTGACTGTGATTTTCAGCTACTTTTTGAGGTTTTTCTGCTGTTTTTTGCAAATTTATTGAAATTTTCAGGGTGTACGGGTCAAGCGGACGTTAAATTTAGATTTTTAAAATACATAAGAATAAACCTTGACACATATTTACAAAAACGTTTTCGAATGTTTCAAGAGCTAAAAGTATGATTTTTTACGATTTTTGGCTATTTTTCTCAGTTTTTCGCAATTTACTCGAAATTTTGAGGGTGTACGGGTCAAACGGACCTTAGATTCGGACTGAGCGGGTCAAAATGCATTAAGAAAAGTGGTTCTAGTCAAAAGTACAGTCCATTTTTTTTTCGTGTGCCAGTGTAATTTTAGGTGAAGATTTTCGTCAAATTTTCCGGGTAGTAAAAAATAGAAGCAAAATTACCATTGTTAAAGAAACCATTAAATTTTTTACTTTTTGACCTTTGTTCGATAATTTTTATTTAAAAAATAACTTTCATTTGAGTAAAAAGAAATTTTTTTTATTGGTACTGGATAATTAAAATTAAAACTTTAAGAATTCCTCAAACATGGAATACAAATGAAATATGTTTGAAATTTTTAATAATGATGATGATTCTTTTATTAGTAAAGCTATATCAACATCTTACAATGAATACAAACATTTTTTTACTAAAAAAAATTTAAAACAATATGGTAGGATCATTAGGAACGTATTAAAATATTGATAAAGTGGTAGAGGCTTAGGCGAAAGCATGATGCATTCTTTAGCAGTCTTTTTAATTTCTTACCCTCTCTTGCTAGGAAATTGGTATTTTCTTGTTTCTATTGTAAGGTTTGCGTTGGTAACCGTTTTAAGAGCCTTTTGAATCTTATATTGTGTTGTTCCAATTTTTCTGCGAATACTATGATGTCGTTCATATATACCTCTATCTCACGTCCTTAAAGGCCCGCTAGTGCCAGTGTTATCACTTGCATGAATATACTTGAAGAGTCTATGCATTCCATTAGAATTCGTTAATATTGGTAATGTTCGTTTGTTACAGAGAACGTGGTCTTATGAGCATCCTCTATGGGAATTTCTACTCGAAAAAAATCCGACCTTAAAATCTACCACGATTATATATTTTGTAGCAGCTAAATTTTCTAAGATTTGATTCTGAAATGGTAGTGGATAGCACGTACCGACCATTAGTTTGGATAATAGCCGGAAATCTATTACGACTCTCCAGTGTTTTTCTTCGTTTTGTCCCATGTTTTTCGGGACAATCCACATATTTTAGTTGAATGGGGATGTCAAGGGTTTAATTATTAGTTGTTATAGTACTGACCTTAAAAATTTAGCTCACATTCTCCAGATTAGTAGTTGGAGACCTGATCGATTGTGCTACGTAGCCTGTATGTACGCCAATCCGTACGCCAATCAGTTTTCTGTTCTTAGAATTTAAGGACAACAACTGACTGGATTATCCCAAAAAATGTGGGACCAAACGAAGAAGAACACTGGAGAGTCGTAATAGATTTCCGGCTATTATCCGAACTAATGGTCGGTACGTGCTATCCACTGCTATTTCAGAATCAAATCTTAGAAAATTTAGCTGCTACAAAATGTATAATCGTGGTAGATTTAAAGAGTGGGTTTTTGCGAGTAGAAATTCCCATGGATGATGCTCATAAGACCACGTTTTCTGGACCGAATGGACATTACCAATATTAACGAATTCCGATGGGATGCATAGATTCCCCAAGTATATTCATGCAAGTGATAACACTGGCACTAACGGACCATCCAGGACGTTAGATAGAGGGATATATGGACGACATTATAGTATTCGCAGAAAACTTGGAACAACATGGGATGAGATTCAAAAGGCTCTTAAAACGGTGACAAACGCAAACCTCACAATAGAACCGAGAAAATACCAATTTTCTTGGAAGGAAGCAAAAGTGCTCGGTCACATCGTAGGCAATGATTAGATTAAAACAAACCTAGAAAAAGTTGAAGCAGTAAAAAGTTTTTCTAAACCAACAAATGCGTGGAAAATGAACAATTTCTTGAGCTAGCACGTTACTATCGATGCTTTATCAAGGGTGACGCAAAAATAGCACAACGTCTTTTACAGCTTACAAGAAAAACAGCAAAATTTAAATTGTAGAAAGAACAAGAACAAGCGTTTATATAATTTAAAAACGCTTTGTGCAGTGAGGCAGTACTGAAAGCCCCAGATATAAAAGAACCCTTCATCGTAACCTACCATTGGAAAAATTTTAAGCCAGTAAGAGATAGGTTAGGATCAGCCTTGTGAATATACGTCCAGATACTTGAAAGGCAGTGAATTACGGTACTCGACCTACGATAAGGAATCGTTGGCGATAGTGTACGCCAAAGAGCAATGTAGGCCATTTTTGTTTGGTCATTAATTTATAGTCGCAACAGACCACAAACCACTCAAGCATTTACACACATCAAAGGAACCAGACTTAAGATTCACAAGACTGAGAGCAAAACTTTGGGGATATGAGTTTGACGTTGTCTGCAGACCTGGACAAAAAAATAAAGCAATAAATGCTCTTTCTCGCAATCCAGTCTTTAAAAAAGAAGAGAAAAACCCAGAACTACTACGCCAGGAGCTGTATGAGCTTGCAGAAAAACAGAAAAAAAACAATCATGAAGACGTAAATACGCCACTAACACGACTATTTAAAATGCGTACAAGGAGGCAGTGAAACCTTATACGAAAGAATAAAAAAGTTAAAACAAAAACATCTAACTCAGAAGAGTCAGACGAGAAAGTAATTTAAAAAAAGCCTAGAAAACTTAGAAAAAGTGAGTAAAGAAAGTCATTGGGGAAAAGGAGGCATAAAAATCGATGTATGGGAAAGTGATGATATACTGATCGTGATAAACAACGAAAAAAATGCCAAGACTCGAATACTAGGGACCCAATGCGCAGAGCCCTACAAACGAATAAGAATGATTGAAGTTCCAAGAGATGGGAGCTGTTTATTTCATTACCTAATACTTATGTACAGGTTGGCAGAATCAACAGATGAATTTAGAAAAGTGCTACGGGAGTCAAAATGGATAAATAAATGTAAAGACCCAAAAGAAGTAAAAACGATACTCTATTACAAGCATGAATTTGGCTACGGGAAATGCGCTTTTATATTCTTACAACAGTATGAAGCAAACATATGCATACACCTACAAGTGGCACCCGATAAGGCAGTTAACCAACTCTTTATGGGGGGGAAACACGCCGAATTCAAGCACATACACCTTGTTAACCAACACTATCAGGCTCTGGTAGAAGAAGCCAGTAATGACTATTCACCTAAAAATAATAATAAAAATTACGACGACGACCCTGATAATCAGAAATCTCAAGATAACACAGAGAAAAATCTTGAAGGAGATAGCAATGACCAATTCGTAAACAAACGAGATAAAGAGAATGGTAAACAAGACGCATGGAAAACGGAGAGTGGTGAAGAAAGAAAGAGACAGAAAGAAATGAAAAAGACTGATGAAGAACGCATCATGCCTCCGCCTAAGCCTCTACCACTACTGAACACTAACACCAAACGATACCCTTCCTCACTGGATAGCGACCAGGGCCTAAACAAAGCTTTAATAAAAGAAAGGGATGATAGCTCGGTGAGAAGAGAAAAATTTTTGACAAAGTGCGCATAATAGAGAAGTATAGGGTATGTAGGACACAATTGCCACGTGATATACCTTTATGGGCCCTAGAAGGCAACTCAGACCCCACCCCATTTTCAAAAATGAAAAAAGTCGAAGATCACCCGTTCAAGTATATCTATAACCTAGTGTTCTCCATAATCACAGACGATTTTCCGGGCACAAAGACTATTGATGCACATTACGAGTGAGGCCTTACAAATCCAGTAGTCATGAATAACGAGACGGAGGCAGTCAGCAACGTCATGCTATCCAAAATAAGAAAAGTGTGCGTTATTCTAATGTAGACAAAAACTCACTTTATGGATTCAGCGCTAAAATATGACATAAAAATATGCGTGATAGCCCTTAGATCACTGGTAATGGTGAACAAATCATAAACAAAAGGACTCGTGAGAGACTTAGCAATACATAATCTTAACCAATGGACGTACGGAATCGAACAGTTTTAGAAAGTCCTCAAAGGCATTAAAATGAACGCTACGCTGTACACAAATACATTGATAGTGCTACTAGTAAATTGCATATATAAGCTAATAAAAGAATATCATAAATTGGAAGTAGGAGGACACCATAGTAATAATAGATCATATATTAAAATAGCGAAAGACTTTTGTTGGCAAAATATGAGGCCAGACGTTAGGCAATACGTACTTGGCTGCTTATCATGCCAAACGAAAAAGCTAGTACAAGTAAAAACAAAACAAGCCATTGTAATTACCAACACTCCAAAGAGACCGTTCGAAATAATATTAATAAACCTCTATGGACCAATAAACTTACCATCCGCTCGCAACAATACACACATTTTTTCAATACAAGATTGGCTAACAAAATTTATAGTGCTGGCCCACGTTCTGAAAGCAACGGCAAAGAAAACAGAAAGAGCCCTAACGGACAAATTTGTATTATACTTTCAAGCCCTAGAAATATCATTATCTAACAGGGGGACACACTTCATGAACAAAACCATGGAGGAATTTGCCAAACTATTCCAAGTCAACAAAATCGGGAGTACAGCTTTCTACCCGTAAAGTAACAGTGTGATCGAGCGTATGCATCACGTCCTCACATAATATTTAAAAGCATAACTTAGTCAAACTGAGAAATCGGACGAGGTACTACCACCATGTGCACTGGCATACAAAATACCAAAGCACAAGAGCACAGGCTACTTCCCATACGAACTTGTTTTCAGCTAACGTGCAAAACTTTCGTTAAGCTTCAAACAGCTGGAAAAAGGACATACGTACACAGACTAGCTAGAACGAATAACATCGAATATCATACTTTTAAAATTGCTGGCAGCAATAACACAATTACACAATAAGTACAAATTGAAAAACTATTGCCACAGGAAACTGAATACAAAGTTTTTATGGAAAGGAAAATGGTATACACATGAAAAGAACCATCCAAAGAGAAGTTAGATAACCATTTTATTGGGCCATATGAAATAATCAGCATAGATTACAAAAACCACAACGTTAATTCACAAAAGGACAGTAAAATACGCGTAGCACACGTAGACAAAATCAAAAAGGCATGTGTATTGAAATCGGGCAACTCACTGGACGACGAAAAAGAAAGGGAGTAAAACAATGCAGAATCGCCACGCGCAGTTTTCTTTCTTGGTTCTTAGACGGGTAAAGTAAAAAATGCAAAAACAGAGACAATAAATAAACAAATACGTAGACAAATACAGAAAAACCACACATATAAGAATAATACACGAACGTCTTATAAATTGGAACCCCCCCTACAAAATTTACGTTGACAAGTACGTACCATAATTACAAAAAAAAAAAAAAAAAGGATTTAAAAGAATAGTATAAGCCATACACGTACTTATCCACACCTCGCACGCTTGAAAACGTAATGGAACACAGATTTGGCAAGCACAGCGATAACAAGGGGTGTAATATAATTGGAGGACTTGAAAAAATTATCAAGAACACGAAGAAGATTGCGCAGGCGGTTCGAAATATCCAGAGCATGCACTTCACCAGAGACAGACATGGTGAAAATTCAAGAGTGAGGCACAAGCTCATGAAAATAAGCAATGTAGTACCAAAAGACACAGGCAAAAAAAATTGGCAAACAGGGGCAAGGAATAGCACACTAGGAATCTCAATACAAGTTTTATCAAAGGTATAGGAACGCAGAAAATGTATCTGAATAGTTTGTATTTTAACTGATCACACATATAAGCTATTGTAATAGAGTAAGAAGAAGAATAAAAAACTGTAAATTATAACAACTTCATTAATAACAACAACAACAACTAACTTATATAAGGAAAGTACCGTACTCGCGACTCAGGGCTAACTCGCGAAACACATATCTGCACCCAAAACACGAGATATGCAAGCGAAGTGCCACGATATAAATTGACACGTATGTACATGTTTAACTAAGAAAAAATTTATAAGGCAGAGGGAATTTGGACAAACATAAGCGTAAAGTAGTACACGAGCCTGCAGTAAGTAGACAGTAATGCGTAACACAGAACGCTTAAAAGAAAAGGACATAGGAAAAATTAAAATACACGTGGGCGAAAAAAAAAGTATTATTTAAAAAGCTTTGTATCATCGGGACTAACGGCAAATACAAACTTGAAAGAAAACTTCTATAACATACAAAATACTCAGCTCTATATCTTAGTCTCAGACATGGACCTACAACTGGATCAGACGCTTGGAACAGCCACAGCAACTAAAAAAGAGCCAACACCAGGAACCACAGTTGGCAATAGATCATAAATGTCAGCAGAAGTCATCAGAGATAAAGACTGAATAAGAATTGGCCAGGACAGGTGCAAGGCAGCATGAAGAACCACTTCAAAGAATATCGGACACAACAAGCAGGCCCTGGGAAACACTAAAAATTTAAAAGAAATAATAAAAATACGCGGACAGTAGAGTGTAACAAAATAATACGAGGAAGAAAAAGCCAATAAAAACGTTATACCTGGACAACCATACGGCGCTCGATCAAGAAGTCAAGAAGAGGGTTGACCAAAAACTCGGCGACAAGAATGAGCACCATAACATAACCAGGACATAAGAAGTCCCATCTTTCACAACAGTACAATATTTACGCACCACAGGACCAAGGACGTGCGATGGACGAACTGCATCACCATCGTACAGGACTGCGTAAATCAACACACCACTGGGACAGTTGACGTCGATACGGCAAACACTATCATGGTACGCGAATCGGCGGTTAAGCAAGGCCAGCCCCACTGACACCCAATCACACACAGCCATCGGCAAAAAGAAGTTTAGAAGCTTATAAGGATCCACCACAAGGTGTAACTCCAACTACAAACAAAAAAAGAGAGAAAAGAAAATAAACAACAAAAGCATAAGAAAAAAAGGTAATGAAGAGAAAGAATGACTTACCAAACCATGAGTGGGGCAAATAATAGGAATCAGGATGGCAGAACGTTCAATAATAACAAGCTGGACCCTTGGACGTTTTCAAGTCGATGAAACAGCTCGACACGTACTAAACTGGATGACCTCGAAAGAAATAAACGTCATGAGAACCTCAAGGAAACACAAAACGGAAATGCGCTACACGCAGTACTGATACCTACATGGGAGCACAGTTAACACTTGACCTCCTTCTCCAAGAAGGGACCATCGACAATTCCACACACACTGCTGCCCCAAATGCAGAATTAAGTAAAACTCTGAACACAATCAAACTTTAGGTGACAGAAAGCCATTAAATTTCAAATAAAGGAACGAGGCGATTCACCGGAAAACATAATTTTACCTTTATCACTACCGCAAAAGCCTACCAAACAATTAACAATGAGAGTCGGGAAGCAGATCCCAAAATGCTTGGCACGAGAGATACAAGAAACGGAAAAGATCCATATCCCCTATCAAAACAGGTGACTGAGATAAAAAAAGCAACAAGGAAAGAAAAATATCAATAGCGGGAAAGTAGCATTCCGCAGGGATTATACAAGGAATGCCCATGGACGGACTCATAAAAACGCATTTCTACACCACTTTAAAGAAAAAAATAAGAGACCGAAACAGAAACATACGGGTATAAATATATAGGAAAAGTGTTACTTTGATAAATTCGTGGCCCCCGGACGAGCTGCGAGAGAACAACGAATTGTATAGTAAGAAAATACAAAATAACAAATAACCGCGTAACCAATAAACATTCACACAATAAACCCTTTTTTTTTTAAAGAAACGATGTTAATAAAATATGTCCAAAAAAAAAACAGTTTAATTGTCCCACTTCTCGGCCCACGGACACACGCACAAAGTAAAGGCGAAAAAAAGGAAGAGAAGAGTACACGCATGTCAAATTTTTCTGGTTGTACAACACCTAATGCACGAAAAAATAAGTAAAAAAATATATGATAAGGTATTATATTTAACAACCGTTAATGAAAATGGCATTGTCAAAAAAAAAAAAAGTGAGATATTGTTTATAGTAAGAAAATTATGTGTTTACACTCAAACTACAAGAAAAAATAATAATTGTAATGAATGAATAATAATTATTAGTACAGTGTTTTTGTAAGAAAAAAGAAACATGAAAAAAGAACAATTAAAAGAAAAACAGTATTTACAATACACAAAAAAAAAAAGGAATTTAGTAACAAAATATTTACAAGTACACTTACGATTTCATGTGATGCACTTCAGAATGGTATAATTAGTAAATTTTAAAGGATGTGAGACGCCACAATAGATAGATCCTAGTTCAACTATTAAGATTGTTTTGGAGATTACAGAGAACACAAACTATGATTGCATAATTAATCATAAGGTTTAGATTGAACAGTTCTTAGAAAAAAAAACAATGGCTGTTAAAAATATCTCAAAAAAAATTTGTGTGTGTATATACATGTGTATTGATACGGGAAACCCCTACTCAAGAAAATAATATTAGTCTTCGGTCTCATAAACGAAGTCAGAACATCCTAAGCAGACACCTGTGATATAATTCTTAAGAATCCGCAGTCAAAATAAGATAAAGATTGGCAGAATAATTGAGCAACTCTGCTACTAAAATACCACACTGTCTCATCAGTCAATGTCAAAACTACATTAGTAGAAAATATACGCACCAGAAACAAAAAAAAAACACAGCTCGATAAACAACGACATAAAGAGAAGCCAAATACTCTAGTATAGGCTAACAAGAGTATGTGTCCAGTAGAAAAAGAGCCAAATATTTGCAGGTCATACAGAAGTGAAAAAAAAAACCAACAAATTTTTGCCTAAGAATACCTACGAATTGCCTATGAATTTCTTTTTCAACAATATTCACAGTCCCAAATCAGAAAAAGAACAAACATTTATGATCGCAGAGAAGTATTTTTAATTGACATCAGGAAAAAACGAAAAAAGGAAGAATTTAATATAAGGCAAGAAAATATACGTGTACAAAAAGTGCAAAATATAACTACCGAATAAAAGAAGTCTATTCACATTATAACTTATTAACAGATCAATTTGTTCGTAGTACATTGGGTGTTAAGATACAGTAAACTTATTCAACACGCCTTCTTCTTCTTCATTACAATGGTTGCATTTAAGTGAGGTTTCTTATAAGGGGGGGGGGCCTTTAACAAATGTATTACAGATTGTTACAGATAACGATTAACACAACAGAAAGCAAACAGTAGATCAGAACTTGAAAGATTAATAACAATAAGGGAAAAGAAGGATAGCGATAATAATAAGGAAATAATGAGAGGATAATGAATGGATATAAATAGTTACAAAATAAAAAAAGTTTTTTTAACGGCCAGCGCGTACTCGCTATTAATTATAAAACATTGCAAGTCCATAATTACTCATATCAGCATGAGATAGAAATAGGTAAAAAATATTTAAAATTATGAACTGTTTGTGTAACTTAAATATGATAATAAATATACTTTATCACAGACATTTTCCAAGCAGATACATCGTAAAATAGAATATATAATATAAGCAGTGATAATATGAAAAAATAAAAAAATAAAATAATTATAGTAATAATAACACTGAGAATAACTGTAACATTAATAAAAATTATAGTGGGATTAGCAAAACTAGTCACATCATGAGAAATCAGTTAAACAGTAAGTCCTTGACCTTTGAAATCCTTAGCATTAAAAAAAAAAATAAAATTGACAGTTATAGTAGTTTTTGATTAATGCGAACATAAATATTGTTATCATAAGCCATTGCATATAATTAAAAAGCAAGACAAATGTTGTTAAGCGATTACTATTTAACATAAGTAATTAAGAAAATTTGAGAACAAATTTTTGTACGAGGAAAACGTGCAAAATCAATAAACAAAAATGTAAACACATCAAATACAGTGGAATGAGCCACTAGAGGAAATAAGGACAGAACGCTTTAGACCACCCTCTTTCCTTTAACTGAAAATACTATACAACACAAACAACATAACAAAGACACTACTCTATCATAGGCATACAGATTAAGAAGAAAATTACCACCGAGGACGTCGGCATCGTGGCCTCATACGTGTTCCGTACAATAGCATATAGCTATGCGTGTGTGTACCTCCACTGGCTTGGGCTTAAGAGGTAGGGGAATAGAGAGAAAAAGTGACAAAAAAGGGAGAGCTAAGGAAGACAGTAAAAAGGAAATTAGCTAGAGACACGAGAGCAAAAGGACCAAGTCCGAGAGACTAGAATACACGCTCAAATTCTCTTAGAACATAAGGAATTATAATAAAATATACGTTAACCACGAGTCGGCCTATTATTTATTCTCGCACCGTAAACACCACATAACACTTAACCTTACATCTTAAAATATCTCAGAAACGTAGGCACGTACGAAGTTAAATTTTCTTGTATTGCCTTTGTTTTTTTTTTTTTTTACTTTGAAAATACTTTGAGATAGCAAGTAAATAAAATGGTCTGATATTTTACGGTCTTTTTGGTTTATGAGTTTTTTAATTATGATAAGTTTTCATCTTTCACTTATCCATAGTGTTCGCTGTTTAACCCAGTGACCTCACTTGCACTTTAGCTCATAAGTGAATGAATAAAATGCTATTTAGCCGATTGACGTCCTGTATAAACGTGCATTGCGCACAAAATTCACATGCAACACATATATTGTACATCTGCTAAAGGTTTACTTTGTATTACTCTTATTACATACGGAAAATATGCGTGATACAAATGTATTTTATATGTGTGTAATACATGTTTATCACTGCCTATGACGCACATATGAATAACAATCGTATCTAGATCAGCTCACGCGATGTAATCCTAACACCATGGATTAGTAAAAGATAAGAACTGACAACAATTTTTTTTACAAACAAAAAGGTCCGTAAAAGATAATACCTTCTTATCTGCTTGCGATCTCAAAGTATTTTGGAAGTTAAAAAAAAAACGAAGGCAAAACCAGAAAATTCAACTTTGTCTATGCCTACGTTTTCAAGATATTTTAAAATATTAGGTTAAGCAACATTTGTAGGGTAGGCTTACATTTCTTGGCATAACTATTTTGTTTTTTTAATTTTTTTTACAAAAAGTAAGAATTATAAAATTATCAAAAAACGTTGTGCATAAATACAGTCCATACGAAGTAAAATCTTCGTGAGTACTAGACTATTGTTTTTTTTGTTATTCGTTTTTCAAGTTTTTGTTTTAGTGAACTACATAAATGCATAACTAACGTTTATGAAGTGTTGTTCTTCCTACAGATCTAGTGACCCCCTTGTTACCTAAGAAATTGTGTCTATACTTATCTCATGTTTAAAGAACTTCATTTTTACCGTGGGTCCCATGAACCATTTATATTTCCTAGTTTGTTGTTTGAGTTCCTTTATATATTATTCCATATGTTTTATTTTTTGTTTTCATTTCTTGTTTTACTTTTTTTTATGCTTTATTTAGTTGTTTTTTTGTATTCAATTTTATTACTTTTTTTCCATTTAATTTCCTTTATTGATTTTTTTCATTTTTTTTTTCATATTTTAATTCGGTGTTTTTTTATATTTAATTTATACTTTATTNACCAAAGCGCTCTGCTCTGTGTCGTGATCTGAAGTCGTGCGATAAAAAATAATAAAAGTAAAGGTCGCCTGGCAACGGCGTAACTATGCAACTACTTGTTCTATTTTCAAATAGCAAAACGCCTATAATAACCTTCATTATGTCGTGGCTTTTCATAGTGTTTCAAATCACCGAAGAAAGGTAAAACGGCCCTAAATACGTCATCTGTATTCGTGCACGTAGCCTAGATCTCGGGGTCCTGTATGCCCTTTGACCGGTGAAAATAGAACACTAGCAATTAAAAGGCAAAATAAATACTTGTTAGTATTAAAAAACGAACAGTGCAGAGTTAACAAAGAAATAAGGTAACATTTACAAATATACGTTGGTAACATTCTTCCCTCTCAAACAAAAATCGCATTATAATGATTCACTGAATTTAATCTGTTTACGCGTTGGTCGAGTAAGAAGTCCGTTAGCAGTTTTGACTTCTGCCACACGAACCTCCTTATCTTTTTCTAAGAAAGTTTTTGCAATTACGCCTTTTTTCTAAGTATTCCGTGGTGTTTGATTATCTTAAATTGAAACTAGATTGCCAGTTTTTAAGTGAAAGTCTGTCCTTAACGACTTTTTTTTGGTATTAATGATGCCAAATATTCGTGCAACCAACGACGCCAAAAATAATCCGCTAAGAATTGAGTGTACTGCCATTGTCTTCTAGGACAAATATTTTGATATTCAAATTTCTGAGAACGTAATGTACCGGAAGATGCACCAAAAAGAAACTGGTTGGGTGTAAGGGCTTCTTTATCACAAGGATCGACAGAAACATGAGTTAAAGGCCTTGAGTTCATTGAATGTTGAACTAAACAAATAAATAATTGTCATTAATTAAATGTTTTATCAGTAAATGGCTATGAAAATGAAATATTATAGTTACGAACCACTTAATAAGTACAAGAAACTGAATTTCTATAGTCGGCAGCGCTCGTAGCAGAGTGGGTAAGAAACTCGACTCATATGCAGGGGGTCGAGGGTTTAAATCTTGTTATTGGAGTGTGTTTTTTTTCCTTTTTTTTTTTTTTTTTTAGAATTGTAGAAAAAAAAATTCGGAGTAAAATAAAAATTATTGTGGGAAAATAAAATTAAAATTCGTTTAAAAATTAATTGCTTGGGAGTGTAAAGGTTAATGGTGAGCCAAGCTGTTGAGGAGAGTAAGGCAGCATGGTTGGAAGATATAGGGTATGGTGAGGGGTAGTGTGTAGGGAACTATTGGTGAGGGCGACGGGGTAAGGGGGGAAACTTAGGAGGAAGAGACTTCTGGTAAGCCACTTCCGTGTCATAAAATCTGTCGTTCTTAAAATTCCAGCCCCCCCCCTCAGTACGCGACATAAACAACTATGTTTTAATAATTAAACTTCTATCGGTTTCTGTTTAAAAGATATCGGAAAATTCTAGGCTAAGAAAATTTTATCGGTTAGGTTTCTATTTTTCAGCATAATAAGTTATTTGTTATAATTTTGTTTTTAAAAACAAAATTAAATACAAAAGAAACTTTTTTTGACATTGCCTATGGTCTCGTGATAATTTAAAATTAAAGGTTAGGTTAATTTTAAAGGTTAGATTTCTTCTTCTTGCCCTTATTATTTTTTCTCTGAATTCTGTACACAAAAACGAAGAACGTAAAAAAAATTAACCTTCTATCGGTTTTCGTTTTTGAGATATTCGAATGTTTCAGGTTTAAGTAAAATTTGTAGTTAATTTCATAATTTTTTCAAAAAAAAGAACTATCTGCCTGTTTTCGTACTCTAGATATAAAGTTTTGAGTAAAAATCCAGAAAATAGTTTACTGTGCAGCGCAGCAATGTTATCATCCCAGAATACTCTGTCACTATGAGAAGATCTTTAAGACTTTTGTATTACCACTAATAAATTGTAATTATGTTATTTATACTGCTGCTTTAGATGTCATTAAATTTAAGAATAACAAATACTTTGGTGACTAAATTAGTTAAGAAATTCTGAAAAATGGTTGCGGTCTTCATTTTTTTTACGGCCAAGAGTATACTTTATTATGGCTGTAAATATGCAAATGAGAATAAGCTTAAAGAACTTTAGTGATAACATCTTAGCATATTATCAAAAAAAAAGTGATAATCCTTGGGACTGTATCATCCATTTTAATGTACACAAATCTCCAATGACTAAGTAGAAATTCTGAAAGCTTGATTATTTAAAAAAAAAAAGGAGATTACCTGTACGCAAAAATAAGTTTATTTGTTTCAATCACTCTCACAGTGCCTTTTGCCAACGCTCATACTAGAAATATCTTTTAGCACAATACATAACATTTTTACAAAATAGGGATGTTTAGTAAATAAAAACTGTAATTTATAACATCCTAAAATTCTAAGACTTTACAAAAAAATGTAGTTAATGGCTTCATTTAGGTAATATATACTTTTATGATACTGCAAAAGCTTTAACAGACTTGTATGGTATGACAACTTATAAGCCCTTGAATTTTGAAATATAGAAATACCTGATCCAATTGTGGACTTCAAATAAACTTTGGCCTCTTACTGTAACTCTCAAGTTCCGTACCCACAGTGCATAAAGCATTCGATAGCAACAGGCTCGTACGAAGCAGTCAAATTAAAGCTATAACTGACTTATTAGATAATGATCCTGTAACTTTTGAATCTTGCAATATGTAAGTAGATGTAAAAAGTATTAATATAAAAACTAAATAAAGAGCAAAGCTCAAACAAGTCTGAAAGCTCAAAGCACAAAATATTTCAGGATGAAAAGTTCATGCAAAGTTTAACAAGAAATATTTTATTTATATTAATAACTACTACTTTAAATACCTAAAATTAGAAAGGCAGCATAAAAATTTGATTCCACATGGTTTTTTGTAGATTAACCAAAACAAAGGTTTCCAGTATTCCATTATTAAAACTACCTATTAAAGATTGTTTCGTGTTTCTTGATTTGAAAAATAAGGAAACGTCGATTGAACTACAAAAGAGTATATTCTTGTTTCAGTAGAAGATTACAAAGAACAAAAAAAGGAGTACCAAAGGGCTCTGCTCTGTGTCGTGATCTGAAGTCGTGCGACGAAAAATAACACTAATAAAGGTCGCCTGTCAAAGGCGTAACTATGCAACTACTTGTTCTATTTTCAAATGGCAAAACGCCCATAATGACTATAATTATGTCGTGGCTCTTCATAATGTTACAAATCACCGAAAAGAGGTAAAACGGCCCCAAATATGGCATCCGTATTCGTGCACGTAGCCTAGGTCTCGGGGTCCTGTATGCCCTTTGACCAGTGAAAATAGAACACTAGCAATTAAAAGGCAAAATAAATACTTGTTAGTATTAAAAAACAAACAGTGCAGAGTTAACAAAGAAATAAGGTAACATTTACAAATATACGTTGGTAACATTCTTCCCTCTCAAACAAAAATCGCATTATAATGATTCACTGAATTTAATCTGTTTACGCGTTGGTCGAGTAAGAAGTCCGTTAGCAGTTTTGACTTCTGCCACACGAACCTCCTTATCTTTTTCTAAGAAAGTTTTTGCAATTACGCCTTTTTTCTAAGTATTCCGTGGTGTTTGATTATCTTAAATTGAAACTAGATTGCCAGTTTTTAAGTGAAAGTCTGTCCTTAACGACTTTTTTTTGGTATTAATGATGCCAAATATTCGTGCAACCAACGACGCCAAAAATAATCCGCTAAGAATTGAGTGTACTGCCATTGTCTTCTAGGACAAATATTTTGATATTCAAATTTCTGAGAACGTAATGTACCGGAAGATGCACCAAAAAGAAACTGGTTGGGTGTAAGGGCTTCTTTATCACAAGGATCGACAGAAACATGAGTTAAAGGCCTTGAGTTCATTGAATGTTGAACTTTGGCAAGTAAGGTTTTAAGAATTTCTTCAGTTGTGACTCTTTCTTTTAAAATAACTTCTAAAGTTTTCCTGAAAATTCTAATTATTCTTTCCCATGCTCCCCCCATGTGAGATGCTATAGGAGGATTAAATTTCCAGGTAAAATTGTTTTTTAAGGCAAAATCTGCTTGAGATTTTTTGTTGAAATTTATGATGGCCTTTCTTAATTCAGTACTAGCCCCTTTAAAATTTATGCCGTTATCGGAATGAATGACCTGAGGAAAACCGTGTTCAGCTGCTAATCTTTGAACTGCCATAATTGCTGAGTCCGTAGTCAAACTGTGAGCTAGACCAAGTTGAATCGCTCTTGTAGAGAGACATGTAAAAATTACACGCCAGCGTTTTTTTTGTCTTCAGCCTACCTTAATTAACATAGGACCGAAGTAGTTGATTCCACAGAAAGTAAAAGGACGGTAACCATGACCCAAACATGAAGACGGAAGATCTGCCATTATAGGATTGGGTGGCCAAGATCGTAAGATTCTATAAATTCCACAATTGCGTACGATATTTTTTAGTACACCGCGTGCACACAATATGCAGTAAAAATGTTTCAATCCATTTAAAACTGTTTCCGTTCCCCAATGAAAAAATCGTTCGTGAGAATGTTTTATCCAAAGCCGCGTGACTGGATGTCTTCCGTCTAAAATGAATTGTTAAAACTTTACGGAACTCCAAAGATTAGATTTGACTTGACCGCTTATACGTAAAAGCCCTTGATTGTCCAATACAGGACTTAAAATTAAAATTCGGCTCTCCCACGCTAGCGCTTTTGAATTTTTAAGGGCTGAAATTTCTTTTCTGAACGACGAAATTTGAATTTCTTGGATCCAAAGTTTTTCTGCGTAATTTTGACGTTCAATCTCTAATAAATTCGTATTTTGTTCTAAAATAGTGTTTAAAAAAATATCTGAAGCTTTCAAGACGCATGAGATTGCACGAATTAATCAATACCACGACGAAAATCTTTCGTTATCGGGAAGATAGGGAGCCAAAACATAAGCTTTTGTTGTTGAAAACACTTGCGTGATGGTTGACTTTACCTTTTCTTCGAAGGTTTTTAATGGCCATGAATTTTCGTTTTTGCGAAGAAACGCAGGTCCTTGAAACCATCTACTATTTTTGTAAATAGCTTTAGGAGCGTGCCTGGTTGCGTTATCTGCAGAATTATTATGCGAGGAAATTCACTTCCATTCTGATGGTTTGCTTTTTTCCGAAATTTCCTCAGTAGATAAACAGTGGCGGTTCTAGCCCAGCTGTGCTACAACCACCAGGCGTTTGTAGCACACTTGCCCCCTCTTTACCTGCGGCAAGTATGCCTGAGCTGTGGCCCGAGCCGCCCCGAGCTGCGGCAACTATGCTCGAGTAGCCCCGAGCTGTGACAACTATGCTCGAGTAGCCCCGAACTGCGGCAACTATGCTCGAGCAGCCCCGAGCTGTGGCAACTATGCTCGAACGGTCTGACGAGCTCCGAGTACCCCCAAACTCCTGCTATTACTTGAAGAACCGCCGCATGCGCTGCTTGAGTTTGTAGAACCTTGTACAGTGTGTGCAAGTGATAGTTGCATACATATAAAATTTTGTGTGTAACTATGCTCGATTGAATATGCAAAGTCTTGTGCAGCTTGTGCACGCGATGAATATATACATTTTGTGTAAGCGAGTGCATTGCATGATAATATAGGATGTGAAGTGGTAGGAAAATAATTTGTTGAACATTTTGGTTTCATTTTGTTTGATTAATTTATTTTAAATTAGAAAAATATATACATGTATAAAAAAATGATTTTTTTTAAACATGTTATTCTTCAAAATACAGTACATTTTCACAGCTCTTTATTATAATCGTCATCGGCATCGTAATCGTCGTCATCAACATCAATCCATTCCATATTAAAAAAAAAATTTTTCATTCGCCTGACGTTATGAAGAGCACACATGGATCTGTAGGCTCCGTTGTGATGAGCACAAGTAGTAACTAATCTTGGAAGTTCAAACGGTGGATAGTCTGTCATATCGGTGACTTTAAACCCAAATCTTTTAAGCCACTTTTTTTTCAGATCTCCAATAACAAATATCTTCGTAGCATTTTCAAGATTTTCCCGTAAAGTATTTCCTATTTCCGTGTACTCAATTTTTCCCGAGTCCCAGGTTAGTCCATGATAATAAAGTTCAAGGTATAAATTTTTATGTTTATACTTTTGTGGTAATTTTTGCCAAGTAAAGGGTGCTTTAAAAAGAAATTCTTGTGCTTCTACATCGGTAGCACTGAGTGGAAGGATAGCCAATTCTTTGAGCACATAATCATCACCTGGTTTCTTGAACCCTAGCATGTCCACAAAATACTTCATTTTTTCACTATTATATTTTTTTATGTTTTCATAAACTTCGTTTTTAGGACCAGATTCTTTGTTGGTTAAAAACTTATCGACCAAGTTTTTAAGCCAAGATTTCTTGTTTCTATTATCATCGTCCTCAGTCAAAATTTTTTGATACTTAACATTAGTTGTTAAGTTGCTTGTACTCGGTTTATGCAACTGTTAGATGTATATTTGGCGCTCGTAACTGAATTCTAACGCATGCGCAATAGCAAGAAGACGAGACGCCGTGACGCTGCACTTCAGCGTCTAATACCTATAGTTTACTCACTCTCGCGTGGTTAGGCAGTCTGTCGATATGCACTTCCTGCTTTTCGTATTTTTCTTTTGATTTGATCTTGCTTTATTTCAGTTCAGCTTATGATTGTATCCTTAATTGTAAAGACTAATGATAGCATGCACTGAAGATAGTGAGAATAAACAAGTCCGTGTTTTATAATAAAAACGACAGTGTTGTACATTTTATTGCCCAATCACATACCTACACATCCACACTGCTAACAGCAACATATTGATAAAAGTCTTATTAAAACAAATTGATTTTTCAAACAATTCTACAGTATTTATCTTTTGATTTTTCCACAAATTTTAATTTTTCAACTTTCACATCTTTCTTCTCGTTTCTCTTCATAAATTTTTCCCACTCTTCTTGTCGACGTTTATTTTCTGCTTCTTCTTTACTCCAACTGTTGCTCCGGCCTTTATCCATGATGGCTGAGAATAAACTGATGCTCGCAGAGCCTATAAATCGATTTTATATAGCTTTTACATGAGTTTCTTGACATCCCCACTCATTGGACTATACTGAACGATACAATCGTGTGAAATAAGGCAATAAGCTGATGTATTGGCAGGGAAATTGTTATGCGACTCAAATTCTAGCCTCACATCTACTGGAGCATTTTTTAAAGACTCGTTTTGTTTGGAACAATCGAGAACGATTAAAGGTATTCAATTAAGAAAGTGATGTTTGCCTAATAAAGGCGTACAATTTTTGCCATAATATGAATTTTGATAATTAGCATACATATTATATAGCAATGTATACTGGTTACGCGTAATATCGAGATTAAGATCACCATATGGATAATATTGTGAATTTAAATAGAGTTTCACATTTCTTACATTGCAGTGGTCAAACATACTAGCGTTTACATCTTTCTGATTTTTTCGGTTAGTTTGAAAGGCTAGAATAACATAACGTGGCTTTTCCAACTGATTGGATGTCTTAACCGTCCAGATATGCTTTGATGTGCTAGGTAACAGGGGATACTCATATAATTCCCAAGTTAAAAAACTCATAGACATAAACTTATCTTTTTGCAGATAATTTAATAAACGCATTTTATGAGAATCTGACATCACCACAAAGAGCATAAGCCACTCAAGCTTCAATATTACTATTTTAAAGTCTTCTCAAGTTGCTGCGGCCGCAGGATCAGCAGCATTGGCATTAAGCGGAGTTTGCAACACAGCATTCAAATCGTTTCTTGATCTTGTAAGTATAAGCTCATGTTTTACATTAACAACTATCTTACGATAGTCTTCAGCAAAACCTAAAATCATATTCAGTGGAAGTATTATATCAAAGTAGCCGTTGTCATTAGTAAGACTATCATTTTCTTCTCCAACGCCAAGCCAACCAGCATTTATCACAGATTTATTTTGATCTAGACAAAGTGATAACAAATTTTTCATCAGGGTTGTTAGTCCAACATTTTTGCACTTATCTACCTCTATAGCATTTATCTCATATCTTATTTCTTTAAATAAGTGACAGATGGCGTTGTTTATCAATGTGGTGTTTGTCACTGCCGTATTTTCATCTGCTTTGACCAATCTTCCGTAAACATGTAGAGAACTTCTGGATGGTAAAAGACACAAGTCTTGATGTTGAATTGAAATGCGAATTTCATCGCTGTTGCCATATGTTGATGATGCATACGGCTGATGAGCATGAATCTCGTAGTGCGCAATAGATTCGTCAAATGCGACTGGAGACTGAATACTTAGAATCTCGTCCATTTTGTTTACAACAAAAAAATATCCAATTTAATTTCCACCAGGGCTTTTTATTTTTAGACCGAGACTTTTTATAAACTGAATGTTTTAATGAGTTAGTTTTTGTCGTGTCAATCGTTTTGTTGAATGTCTCGATGCTTTGATGGACTTTTTTCTCTGACGTATCAACGCTTTGACAGCTCGTTGTTGACTGAGTGCTGGAGTGCATATTGAGCTGCCTATATGATTTGTTTGATTATTATAAACGATACCCATTATAGAAAAGATTTAATGTGCAATCTTATAGTTATGATTTCTCCACGAAAATTGACTAAATCACCATCCTGCTCTACAATGCGTAGTTGTATATGATCAATGATGCGTCCAATAACCAGTTAATAAATTATTTGTGAAGGAACTTCAAAAATTTTGTATGCAGGTGGCACAGCAGGAAAAAATTTATGAATCGTATGTACTTTGTGGCTGTTTATGTAAGCTCCATTCGTGATGTTGTATTCAACTCTTAATGCGTTTATCTTTAGAATAGCTACAGGTAAGTCTGAGATATTAGTGGTATTATTTTTGAGAACTCTCTGAGTGAAACCTTATAGGTGGCCTATAGAATCTTTAGGTCTAAGATCAATAGTATGACTGCACTTAATGATACTTCGAAGCGTATTATTGTTTGCCTTAATATCGAGAGTTATATTGCGAGGTTGTAATACCTCAATTAGAAATGACCTTATAACTTCGATCTCATAACTGCCTGTTGGTAATACAATTACTTCATTGCCAACATAAAATTGATTACAATTTTCATCAATATTTGGGATCGAGTTGAATGACAAAAGTTCTACTAAGCCAAGAACGTAGCTGTGTTTTGGCAACAACTCAATCGGTGGAAAATACTGTGCTTCTAAAATATAAGAAGTACCAGAAAGGCTTAGTGTTAATGTTTCTTCCAATTCTTTGTTTCTTCTTAATGTAAGAAAGTTATATTTGTTTTAACAGAAACTTTAAGCACAAATGACCGCAGTTGTAGAAAATTAATTTTTGATATCGCTTATGATTATATTTCACCTTACTAACTTTTAGATACAACATTAAGTCAGTTGGTGGCTGCAGATCTCCAAAACTGTCAAAGTACACAACATTATTACCACGTTTTTGATAAGCCACCCAGTGAGTGCCAGGTCCATTTTTATTCTCAAGATTTATTATAGCTGTTTTACAAAACTATGGACCATCAGCAGGTAAATTGTTTCTCATGAATAGTCCGAGAAAATGGGTATTTTTTAAGATCTTAGAAAATTTCATCAAATCTATGTTTGTCAAAGCTTGATCTGGAAATTTTATTTTTTTGAACTTTTTTTTTTAGGTTTTTTTTTTTTTCCTTAAACCTTTTCCAGTGTATGACTTTGAATAGACTCCTAATTCAGTTTCATGCAGTTTGAGATAAAGACCTTTTCCAATGGCGATAGCTTCCATGGTTTGATTATGTCTCTGACTTTCTGCTAGCTGCTTTTTGGCTGATTTAGCAACAATAATGCTCTTCATAATTCCAGCTATTCCATTGGCTATAGCACCAGTTGCACTCAAACCAGCAAACAATGAAATTAAAGGTAAAGCTCCACCAATTTGAGTAGGAAGACGTAAGATGCGTGGAATTGTAACATACTTTTTACCTCCCGATTTTTTAACTGCACTACGAGCNTCATAATTCCAGCTATTCCATTGGCTATAGCACCAGTTGCACTCAAACCAGCAAACAATGAAATTAAAGGTAAAGCTCCACCAATTTGAGTAGGAAGACGTAAGATGCGTGGAATTGTAACATACTTTTTACCTCCCGATTTTTTAACTGCACTACGAGCACCTTTCAAAGCGCTACTAATGACATCTCGAGCACTTTTGCTTTTAGCGTTCATGTCTTAGGAGGCCGCTTTAATAACTGCACTTAAAGCACTACATTGTTTTTTCTTTGACCTACCCATCCTTTTTTTCCTTTTGTTAATACTCTGTTTTTTCTCCTGCTTCAACCCCATACCCAATTTACTTTTAACTTTCATAGCACCGGTCACCAGGGCCGCTGCTGCTCTTTCACCAATACTTGAATCTAAGGTCTTTACTCTTTGCCAAGCCTTCTCAGCTAAAATTTTATCTGCTTCGTGTCTAGCTTTTAAATCTTGTCGATTTTTTGAGTATGCTATATCATGCTCTTTGCACGCCGCGTCCAGCGGATTTACTCCAGGATCCCCTTTAGCAAGACGCTTAGCAAGCTTAGTACCTGGACCGCAGTACTGATAGCCTGGCAAATGAAGTTCTACTGGTAAAGAATTTATGATTTTATTTACAAGACCATGCCCTCTTTTACGATACATGACGATGATTAGTCTTCAGAGGTTAGATCATGACCAAGCGTTCGAGAAAATAGATAATATATTTATAGTAGACGAATTTGTTGAAAAATAAAGAGCTCAAACTATATAAGCGTTGTACTTTTTCATTAAAAGATTAGTTGTTACTGATTATTCATACAGTATAGACATGGAGTTCAAAGAGCAATCCATAAAATTACAAGTTCCTAATTTTGACGCTATTTTAAAACAAGAAAAACGTTCAAACTGACATGGTGAACTACTCCCTGACAGTATACGCGCGGTATTTTGCGGCCCATCTAATTGTGGTAAAACTAATAGCTTATTAGCTTTAATCGTGCATCCCAACGGAGTTAAGTTTGAAAATGTATACGTGTATTTAAAGTCACTACAACAGCCTAAGTACAAGTTTTTAAAAGAATTATTGAAGCCTATAGAGGGTGTGAAATACTTTTTTTTCAGCGAACACGAAACTGTAGTCTCCCCAGATGATGCTTTACCAAATTCTATAATGATTTTTGATGATATAGCTTGTGAAAATTAAGATAATGTAAAGGCTTTTTTCGGCATGGGTAGACACAAAAATGTGGACTGCTTCTATCTTTGCCAGTCATATGCTCAAGTACCAAAGCATCTTGTAAGGGATAATGTTAACTTTTTAGTTTTATTTCTTCCAGATGAAGTTAACTTGAGGCATGTATGTGATGATCATGTAAACTCAGACATGTCATACATTTAATTTAAAAATTTATGCTACAATTGCTGGAATGACAATGAACATGGATTCGTTGTTATAAATAAGGATAGGCAAATAAATAATGGTCGCTATAAAAAAGACTTTGATAATTTTGCTGTACATTTAGGGCATACCTAGCACAATCATGACAGTCTGTTACAAGACATTGGAGCATCATCATCATGTATCAACAAGAGAAAGACGTTCTACGTCAGTTAGTGAAGGCGCGAGAGGCAGTTAAAGAAAAGTACAGACTGTTGAAGTTTGGGAAAAATGAGGCTGAAAAAGTGCCTACTAAAACTTTCAAACCAATTACAGACCCTCTAATGGAAATCGTTGCCGAAACAAAAAAACAAAAAAAAAATAATAGTAATAATCCTGTTACTTACAATTATCTTTATAGTAAAAACGCTGAAGAAAATAATAAAGTTAATAAAGTGAGTGAACAAAAACATAGAAAAAGAATCAGAGAAGGTGCTACAACATTTGAGTCTGCCATTAGTGAAAGTGATGATGATTTAAATAATACTATTCTAAACCAATTTATTGATTCTGTTCAAGTCAGTAAGAATTCATTAAATAATTTTTATTTACAAATACTTGATAAAAATCAAAAAGATTTATTAGATTGAAAGTGTGGTGTGCAAAAAAAAAATGAGGTATACAAGCTTTGTGATTCGCGAATAGACTTTGAAAACAATCAAATCAAAATAAATGATTTAAATTACCCAATGAGTGCTGGATTAATGGAGTTACTCATTAAAAAGCATCCTAATGAATTTCTGTTGACACAGGAGGATTTTGAAAAATACTACGTATTATTAAAAATTTTAAATGTTCACAGAAAAGGGTTTAAAAAAAACGGATCTATACGAACCTATAATAGCAATAAGTTTAATGAAATAATTGCTTTAATGTTTGATCTTGTGGTTTATAAAAAAGGTGGCTTGTTGCTACCTCATTGTAAAACTGCTTAAATAATGCAACAAGTAGATTATATACACTGGGATGATCCTAATAAATTAGTAGACCGTTTACGCTTATTAATAGCTAAAAAGTCGGCAGGAAATACAAGTCATGACAATGAAATTATATTACTCATCGAAGAGCTTCGTGAGGGAGGATATATATATATATATATATATATATATATATATATGTATACGCGTGAGAGAAATAAAACGAGTCCGGAATTCGCACGTTTTTCAGAGGCGCGAATTCGGGTGATTTCACTCGTGTCTTCGGGGCGCAAAAACATATAAATTTGAAAAGAGCAAAGAAGATCAGAGGATAACTCGGACGTGCACGCGCACGCTTAGTTTCGCATTTTTTTTTTTTTTTTTTTTTTTTTTTTTTTTTTTTTTTTTTTT
>NW_019379794.1:39697-52106 GCF_000648655.2 Copidosoma floridanum | reverse complement strand
ATAGTAAAATTATATTTTTACCATTTTCTGCTGCTGACATCATGGCTTCAAAATTTTCTTCAGCTGCAGTATCCAAAGAACTTGCGTTTTCTGCTGCTGCTGCTGGAGTATCTTGGGAAGTTGAGTTTTCTAATGCTGATGGTTCCTCAACTGTCAGCTCTAGTGCTGGTATTTCCTGGGGCAGAACTTGTGCTACTACCTCGGCCATAGCGTCAAAATCTCTAGCATGAACTGCTAGAGCTCGCCGCAGGAGTCGTTCGTGATACCTCCTGATGTCAGAAGCTTTTGTCTTCTTAACCATTTGAAAACTGTAATGCAAGAATTATTAAAGTTAAAAAATTTGAATTATAATTAAACTATGCAGCGCAAAAAATTTAAACTTTAAAGAGCTCGACACTAATTCTACGTCGAGCAAAGAAGAAATACAGATTAAAAGAGTCTTTTAGCATCATTTCTGTGCTAAGAGTTGAAAAGTATTGTAAAAGAACTCGGAATCATTTCTGCGCCAAGCGAGGAAAAATATATTTAAAGAGACTCTCAACATCATTTCTGCGACGAGAGTAGAAAAGTAGTAAAAGAACTCGGAATCATTTCTGCGCTGAGTGAAGAAAAAATATATTTAAATAGACTCTCAACATCATTTCTGCGCTGAGAGTAGAAAAGTAGTAAAAGAACTCGGAATTATTTCTGCGCTGAGTGGAGAAGAAATATATTTAAAAAGACTCTCAACATTATTTCTGCGCTGAGAGTAAGAAAAAAGGTTAAGACTCTCAACATCATTTCTGCACTGAGAGTAAGAAAAAAGGTAAAGTATCTCGACATCATTTATATGCCGAAAGTAAAACATGCAAAACTCTCAGTATAGTTTCAACGTCGAGAGTAAAATAAAATAAATAAATTGAAAATTATACTTACCTTATTAATATTAATTACTCATATGTTCTTCAATTGCTGCACACGTATTCCCTTTCACTTGTATGCACCTTTGCTCTGAACTTCATCACCTTTGAACTGCTTCGCTAACACTAAATAGTAAAGTAACCAGGTCACTTAACTAAAATTAACTGACCTTTTCCACATTTCCTTGGTACNACTCATATGTTCTTCAATTGCTGCACACGTATTCCCTTTCACTTGTATGCACCTTTGCTCTGAACTTCATCACCTTTGAACTGCTTCGCTAACACTAAATAGTAAAGTAACCAGGTCACTTAACTAAAATTAACTGACCTTTTCCACATTTCCTTGGTACAAAGTGTGGGTTAAAATATAGTTTATTCTTTCTAATATTTTTCATCCAATGAAAATTTTCTATTTCAAAGTTTGGAAAATAATAGGACCATGTGAGACTGAAAATATAACTTTCTCTTTCTAATCTTTCTTCACATCACCAAAAAATTCACATTTCTCACGTAGAGAAAATATTCAGGAGGGCTGTCTTTTCCCCCTCTTACTCAGGAACAAGTTGTCTGATTGGATATTGCAAATTTTCACCGTCAGAGTGAATATGCATATGTGTCTCATCTCATGGACATATGATGGGGGTAATTTTCTACCTTTTTCGGAGTAACTCTTCTAAAGTAAATATAAGAGAGATCTTGGACTGTGAAAATTCAGTTTGAAAATCATCGCAAGCATGACCAGAACAAGATCTGTACCACACTTCTGTGACATGGATCTGTTACAATTGGAAGAGGTTGAAGACATTAATCATTGGTCATCGGAAGAAAAAGAAGAAGAGATGGTGCATCTGACGGTTCGCTCTTCGAGTCTGGCTCCATCGCTGATACTTTTACCATCATCTCCAACAAACTCCTGGATAGATGAGTTTGAACAGATGCTTGAGGAAGCGCAACTTGTTATGGCTCCCAGCGGGTTATTTCCAACAGAAGCAGAAGCAGCGGCATCAGAAGTTTGCCATGAAGAACAGTGGTATCCATTTGTTGGTGAGTACATAATATATCTTGAGACTAAATATTAGTCTTAATATGTAAATTCCATAGTAATATGTTACATTACTTTCACAGATACTGAAGGAGATCTGTTAACTTTGTCTCCGGGACAATTTTGCTCTGAGGGTGGTGAAGTAGAACCACAAGTAGCAGATTGGAAAGTAGAACCGCAAGTAGCAGAAGTAGTTGAAGTCGACTACTATCCTTGCATTGGTGAGTTCTTATAATTTTTTTTTTCTACTTCAATAGTATTTTTTTCTATTTTNTTCTGGAAACGCGTCATCGTCTCTTGGAAACTGAACTTGAGGCGCTGGCGGTGACCGTCGAGACGCCGGGAGTGTGCGCCGAGAAGGTGCGTGACGGCTCTGGGTTCGGCCGACATGGGCGACCTCAACAAGGTTGTCATCGTCCACGTCGTCACTCGGAGACTCGACTGGAAGCACCGGGGGTGGGCGCCGAGGAGGTGCGCGACGGCTCTGGGCTCGGTCGACAGAGGCGATCCCGCCAAGCCCATCGGTGTCCGCGTCGTCTCTTGGAGGCCGGACTTGAGATGGAGCAGAACCTCGAGAGCGTTTCGACGGAACACCCCCCGCTTTAACCGCATCCGAATCAAGACGACGCTTTGAAGGGCCGTTCGAGCCAACCCGTGAAACTCCTTTTGACGAAGATGCATTTCGAATATTCTTCATCACTGAAACATTCACTCGTAAAAAGAAATCGTACACGAATGAGCACTTATTTTATTTTTGAATTAGAAACAAGTCGCTCAGCAGCACTTAACCGTCCACCGATTCCAGTAATAGAATTATCACCTTCACCCCTAATGATAGATGTGGACACAGACTCGTCACCCGAAGTGATCTGCGAAGTAACATGGGTAAAAAAGAGAAATAGGATGACTGAAGTGTTCAACCATCCTCAGAAGAAAGTATGTCGTACGCTTGACTTTGATGAACAGTGAAATTTTGAATATTTTATTGTAGTATAGTAAGTTTATTAAAAAAATGTCTTTTTTACTTTTAATATATGTAATTTTATAATATCTAAGTGCTTATATCTTTTTTGTATATACATTTTTAATTTTATTTAATTTAAATTAAAAAATAATGATAATGTGTTGAACCTTATTTTCCTTGTAACACCTAAACGTTATTTTCCTAAAATTCCAAAACATAAATTACGTTCAAAACATTTGTTGGATGCCTGTAAGATTAAAATAATGAAATTAAGAGGTCAAGCATGCGCATATAAAAAAATATAACAAATATTTTTATAATTCATTCTCCTCGTTCAAATTCCACATCATTTCATGTTCCATTTGGCAGCAGCATGAACTTCTACGCGATAAAGTCGTATGCGGTGGAAAAAGCTATCGCAACTCAAAAGCATGCAGGTACGTATAGTAAAAGAGAGAGCCTATTTTCCGAGCATAGCATAATCTCTCAGCAGCGAAGAACAGGCACGAAAGATATCGTCGGTTCTCCTAGTGTAATCTCTCAGCAGAACAGGCAAGTATGGTAAAAGAGCGAGAGAGCACCCGTTCCTCATACTTTTTCTCTCTCGTCAGCAGCTACAGTTTGGGGTCCTCGGGAATACTTTCACTATCTAATAGCTAACACACAGTCACATACGCTAAGAGCGAGAGAGAGCACCCGTTCCTCATACTTTTTCTCTCTCGTCAGCAGCTACAGTTTGGGGTCCTCGAGATACATTTACCATATAACAGCTAACACACAGTCATATACGCTAAGAGCGAGATTTATGGTTCTCCATATTTCATGCAGCAGCTACACTTCGGGAGCAAATCGTCGGGGAACAGAGCAGTTTGGGGGTACTCGGAGCTCGTTAAACCGTTCGAGCATAGTTGCCACAGCTCGGGGCTGCTCGAGCATAGTTGCCGCAGCTCGGGGCTACTCGAGCATAGTTGCCGCAGCTCGGGGCAGCTCGGGCCACAGCTCGGGCATACTCGCCGCAGGCAAAGAGGGGGCAAGTGTGCTACAAACGCCTGGCGGTTGTAGCACAGCTGGACTAGAACCGCCACTGTTTATCTACTTTCCCCCAAATAATTCATGACAAAGAATTTGAAAGAGAGAGGATCAGAAAAAATCCATTTGAAGACTGTCTCTGAATCAGACAAAAATACGCGCTGATCAATTTGAAAAGTATGTTCCTTTACAATTACATCCGCCATTCTTACTCCCAAAACTGCTGCCTGAAATTCTAGACGTGGAATTGTGGACGGTTTTAAAGGAGACACTCGACTTTTTAAAACTGAAAAAGAAACGTGAACTTCGTCATTTGATAACAAAAATCTAAAGTATGATACCGTGGCATAAGCTTCTTGGCTTGCATCGCAAAAAGTATGTAAAGATATTGATTTAACAGAATGACCCCGAAGTTGATAACAACGCGGAATCTTGCAAGCCTCTATCGAAACTAAATCTTTAAGCCAACGTTTCCAAAGAATAAATTCTTTTTCTCTTAGCTCATCTTCCCATTCGATTCAGCTGTACCAAATTTTCCGCACTAAGATACGTGATTGAATCGAAAAGGAAGCTAAAAAACCTAATGGATCGTAAATAGACATAATTATGATGAGAAATTTTCCTTTAGTGGGCTTCCTTGCGCCGGATAAAAAATCTGCGGAGATCTTTTTTCCGCTTAATATAAAAAACAAGGTATCAGAAATAGTTTACCGTTGTAAACCCAAAATGCGTTCTGTTTTTCCGTCAAAATTTCCCAATAGAACTGAATTTCCTTCTTTTTTGTTTATATTTTTTAGAACCTTCTGTTCATTAGAAGCCCAACTATGCATTTCCCAATTTGCGCCTTTGTTTATTTTTATCACTTCAGAAATTCTTTCTTCAGCTTTCTCCGCGGATTCACAAGAATCAAGATAGTCATCCATGTAAAAATTTTGAATCACGCTCGTGGAAGATTCTGGATATAAATGTTTATATAGCTCAGCATTCTTATTCTTAATAAATTAGGCTATTGCTTGAGAGGATTTGGCACCGAAAAGAAGAGAGGACATCACGAATTCTGTAGGAATGGAAGATCTGTCTTTCCGCCGCCACAGAGATCGCTGAGCATCACGATCTTTTTCGCGAATCTTTATTTTTTAAAACATGTCTCTCATGTTCCCTTTAAAGGCAATAGAGTATTGGTGAAATCGCATGACTACTTTAATTAGATTTTGTAATAAGTTGGGACCAGTTAACAAAAAATCGTTGAAGCTAACTTTACAATACTTTGCCGCTGCATCAAAAACCAAACGTACTTTACCCGGCTTATTCACATTTTGAACTCCAAAATGTGGTAAGTACCAGAGTTTTTCATTGGGTTCTGAACGAGCCTTTTCTGCGTATCCTAACTCAAAAAGGCGCTCCATTTCTTTGTTATACAAAGCTGCTTATTCTGGATCCCAATCTAATTTTCTTTGTAAGTGGTGTCATTGGTTTAAGGCGTTTATGCGACAATTTGGAATCTCGTATATTCGGTCTTTCCAAAGTAAACCGACTTCCCACTGATTGTTGTAATTTTTACTTATTTTTTCCAACATTTCTATGGCTAGATTAACGCCTTAATTTTCTCGCGGAATTGTACTTATTCCTAATGCATCCAAATCGAAATTTTGTTTGACAAGATTATTTAAATTGAGATCGGTATTTACTGTTTCAATTTTACAAAAATTAGCCTGAAGATTTTCCAAATTAGAATTTTTATTTATAATTTGACCGTGTAAGGACCAACCAAGTGAACAGTTAGGGATAAACAACGAGTATTTTTCGATTTCAAAATATTTTTGAGTAATAATTAAATTGCAGTGATCTTGACTGATTAAAATTTCCGGAACAATTGAAAAAGGAGAGATTCGGATACTGGTTCTCAACCTGCAATAATCTGACAAATCTTTTGACAAAGTTTAATTAGGTAAAGCCATATTTTCGACAACAAGTACATGATGGAGTTAAAAAGAAGAGTTAGGAACTTGGATCGTGAGATAGACTTTGATGTTTGCAAAAGTAATCGGATTTTAATGTCCCACGACACGTATAGCAATATTAGTTGAACTTTTAACAGCTTTGATTTGTTTGACAATTGTTTTGTTAATTATAGAAATAATTGATCCCTCATCCAAGAGAGCACATACGTTTCTGAAAGATTTTAACCCTATTACCCAAATAGGAACTATTTTTAACAAAGTTTCACTTCCTAGTCATGCAACATCTTTGTTTGATAACAAATTTGGTCTTGGGGGAAGATTACGCTCGATTACATTGGCGGAAGAGCGATTAATCTCTCGTTCTTCATTTTCTTTATTAAACTTGCGTAAAAGAGTGTTGTGTCTTAGTTTACAATGCGTGCAACGATTTTGAATTTTACATTCAGGACGTAAATGACCTTTTTCCAAGCAATTGAAACAAACACCCATCTTTTTGGCAGTCTTCCATCGTTGTTTTACTGATTTTTGAGACCATTATTTGCACGCTGCTGTTGAATGATTATTTGGCATGCATAAAGCACACAACTTTTGCAACCTTGCACTTGCATATGATTCTTGTACACAAACCAAAAGAACAGCCTTTTTATTTGATGCGCGCGTATGAAAACTTGATTCTTTCAGCATTTTATCTGAACTACCAACACTATGCAAATCAAGTATTCTGGCAGACAAACTCAACTCTGCTTCACTATACAAAAATGAGCTCAAAATTTCTAATTGCGATTTTTTACCCTCTTCGGCTGCTAAAAATCTTACGTAATCTTGTAACGTTATTTTCGGAATTTTACATAAAATTCCTTTTACCAAATCTGGACTGTGTAGGTAACCTAAATGATCTAACGATTTAATCGCGATCACTGAATTTTTCAGTTTGGATGCAAAATCGACCAAATTGATTCTGCCTGATTCAATGAAATGCCGACTTTTAATTTCATTAACAATCTTTTCTAAAATCGTACTTTTGTTTTCATATCGCAGTTGTAAGGTTTCAATTATTTCATTCGCACTAATACCCAAAGCAAACAAGGTTCTTACTGAATCTCGCGCATCACCTTTTAAAGATTCAAACAGTCTCATCGCGTTTTCTCTTTCGAAGTAATCTCCTAATTCAGAAGATAGATCAAAAGCTTTCTTGAAGTGCAACCATTCTAGTGGATCTCCCGGAAAATCCGGTAATTTTTTGCTGTCATTCGATTTACGTAACGAGAGCTTTCCTTAAAACTGTTCGTATTTCTATTTGCATTAATAGACGACTCAATAGCACTGGCTAGACGAGTAATCAGATCTAAGTTTGAATCCTCGAAAGCAACATTACGAGTGCTATGAGACCATGCATTTGTTGGTAATGAATTTGGTCCTTGAAAATTCGATGAACATGAATAAAAGTTTGAATTGCCGCCAAAATTTTCATTCACGTGATTCAAAAAAGAACTTTGCCTGTTGGATAGAATATTGCGTTCAAAATTTTGATCACTAGAAGCGTTGGCTCAAAAATTCATACTCTCACCTAATAGCGATAGAGAACGTGGGTGCTCTTGACAATTATTTCGTGGATTAAAACTTGAAGAATTGGAAGCGTAAAATGGCCGATAAGAATAAACACTGTCACTGAAAAGTTGTTCAACAGAGGGAAATTCTGCAAACGCGTCATCGTCTCTTGGAAACTGGACTTGAGGCGCTGGTGGTGACCGTCGAGACGCCGAGGATGTGCGCCGAGGAGGTGCGCGACGAGTCTGGGCTCGGCTGACAGGAGCGACCTCAACAAGTTTGTCAGCATCTGCGTCGTCACTCGGAAGCAGGATTCGAGACGCTGGTGGTGGCCATCGAGACACCTGAGGTGGGCGTCGAGGAAAGACACGACAGGACTGGACTCGACCGACAGGGGGGACCTCAGCGAGCTCGTCATCACCCGCATCGTCACTCGGAAGCAGGATTCGAGACGCTGGTGGTGGCCATCGAGACACCTGAGGTGGGCGTCGAGGAAAGACACGACAGGACTGGGCTCGGCCGATAGGGGCGACCTCGGCAAGCTCGTTGGAATCTGCGTTGTCTCTTGGAAGCTCGACTGGAAGCACCGGGGGTGGGCGCCGAGGGGGTGTGCGACGGCTCTGGGTTTGTCCGACAGGGACACCCTCGGCAAGCTCGTCAGCGTCCACGTCGTCACTCGGAGACTCGACTGGAAGCACCGGGGGTGTGCGCCGAGGAGGTGCGTGACGGCTCTGGGCTCGGCTGACAGGGGCGTCCTCAACAAGGTTGTCAGCGTCCACGTCGTCACTCCGAAACTCGACTGAAAGCACCGGGGGTGTGCGCCGAGGAGGTGCGTGACGGCTCTGGGCTCGGCTGACAGGGGCGTCCTCAACAAGGTTGTCAGCGTCCACGTCATCACTCCGAGACTTGACTAGAAGTTCAGAGGGTGGGCGCCGAGGAGGTGCGCAACGACTCTGGGCTCGGTCGACAGAGGCGATCCCGCCAAGTCCATCGGTGTCCACGTCGTCTCTTGGAGGCAGGACTCGAGATGGAGCAGAACTTCGAGAGCGTTTCGACGGAACACTCCCCGCTTTAAGTGCATCTGAATCAAGACGACGCTTTGAAGGGCCGTTTGAGCCAACCCGTGAAACTCCTTTTGACGAAGATGCATTTCGAATATTCTTCATCACTGAAACATTCACTCGTAAAAAGAAATCGTACACGAATGAGCACTTATTTTATTTTTGAATGAGAAACACTTATAGTTCAAAGAGTCCTGTCACGGTCGTCAAAATGTCTCGTGTTTCTTGGTTTAAAAAATAAGAAAACGTTGATTTAATTAAAAAAAAGTATATTCTTGTTTCAATAGAAGGTTACAAAGAACAAAAAAAAAAAAAAGAACCAAAGCGCTCTGCTCTGTGTCGTGATCTGAAGTCTTGCGACAAAACATAACACAAATAAAGGTCGCCTGGCAACGGCATAACTATGCAACTACTTGTTCTATTTTTAAATGGCAAAACGCCCATAATGACTATCATTGTGTCGTGGCTCTTCATAGTGTTTCAAATCACCGAAGAGAGGTGAAGCGGCCCCAAATACGGCATCCGTATTCGTGCACGTAGCCTAGGTTTTAGGGTCCTGTATGCCCTTTGACCGGTAAAAATAGAACACTAGCAATTAGAAGGCAAGATAAACACGTGTTAGTATTGAAGAACGAACAGTGCAGAGTTAATAAAGAAAGAAGGTAACATTTACGAATATACGTTGGTAACAATAACGTTCTCTTCCAAGGCTATACGTACTTATTGCGTTTGAAAAGCGCTATAAGAACTTTTGATAATTAGAGTACAGATTCAGTCCTTAGAGACTTTATACGTTTTGTCTATGGTCTTGTTCAGTTCAGTATCACTTTGACGATATTTTTCTGAATATAATGCAATAGTAAACTTAAATAAAAACAGAAACAGGTATTTGTCACATGTTATAATTACAATTATAATAAGAACATATAATAAGGTGGTATTTAAGTAATTGTTTTTCTTTATTATACCATAAGTATGGAATTTTACACCTGCATTGGTCAGCAGTACTTGACTTTTAAAGTTACTGGTTTTTCTTAATACTTTGAATGTTACGCAAAATAATTGTATGCCACTAAATATAGTTACAATCTTACAACAGAATGCGCATTTACAAGCTTTGAGAAGTATTTAATATTTTGAATCTAATATCTTTATAATTCTCAGCAAAAATATAAATGCAAGCCAGTGAGAATAAAAAAAAGGTTTATATGACTGTCTGCTCACCACATAATAACTTACAGTTCTCTCTTATGTGATTAGCGGTAACCATATCCGTATTGTAAAATGGACATTATCGAAGAACTGTTTGTAATACACAAAATTCAAAACAAAATTAATCTAAGGCCAATGAACTTATTTCACTAAACAAATTTAATTTTTTACTGCTTTTAGGACGTTTTTTGGCAAATAGAAGACTTTTTTTTTTAATCGATTTAATATTCACAAAAATTTCACTTAAATTTTGCATGGTTTATATTTAATCACTCAAAAGTACACGAACGTTACAGTATTATTTTTAAGTTCAAAATGTATTTGGATTACATTGTATGGGTGGCAAAATGTAAGAGATAGGATAAAATATTTTTACCTTTCATTAGGAGCTAAAGAGTGTAACAAAGAAGCAGATTGGACCACTGTTTATTTTTTTGTCTACTTATAATGCTCAAGTGGTTTTCATAAGTATGACGTATTTGTCGACGATTTTACAATCTACATTCCAAGACGCTGCAGTAAAATACCACTTCCATTCAAGAAGATGAAGAAGATGAATGAGGGCCTTAGTGGACTTCATCTTTGAACTGTAACTGGTTGCCTTGAAAAACATCCAAGAATGATTCATGCAACTTGGTTTGACCCACACAGATTCATGAGCTAAGTTCGAGAAATGGATCTACCAGTAATAAGCTTGAAGGTTTAAAAGTTACATGGTGCGGGATGGTTAAGATCTTAAAAGTTACCACAAGTTCAACCTGGACGCAAAATATAATTAAAACTGAAAAAAAAGGTTACGCAGCCATGTCATTAATTTTAAAATGAAGTTTTTCTCTGACGACAAGGGTACGCCTCTTTTTTATAAAATTACTAGTGTAATCGTATCATGACTATTATGCTTGTTTATTTGTATGACTTAAGGCTAAATAACTTTCCAAAATGCACCACATAATTAGTTCAGTTGTACTTTTTACTTCTGAGTTGAAGCAGTCTTAACCTATCACCTAAACATACAAAAAATTTGGACCTTTGATTTTGGCTGTTTGTCATTACTATATCGCTATGTGTCTGCTTGTATCTACCTTGGGCTCTGGACACCCACAGTGATGTTTGTCTTTTGGTCTTGCAAATCTATAATATCTAAGACAACTTAGCACTTTCTCTGGTAGCTTTTAAACTAAAATAGAGTTCTTAGGAGCTGTCATGCAACGCATCTTTAAAATTTAATACCTTAAGAGATCTGCATTGCTATTAAAGACGCAGTCTTTGACAAAAAAGTTGCTGTCATTTTATGAAGCTGATATTTTAATCTAGATTAACTGTAACATTAGCCAGTTGATTGAGAATACACTTTTAGCTGTATAAGTTTGAGAAAATCATGGAGTGGTAATTGCACACTGAAAAACAAATTTACTACTTTCAAGTAATATCACATGATTCAAGAAAATCTCATGCAATAATAGTTGAAAGAAAATATTTTCTCAAATGAAGAACCACTAATGTAAAACTGTATTATCCTGCAACATGAAACTATTTACGAATCGTAGCTCAATTTACGAATCGTTACGAAATTAGGTTTATCGTTTTATAAAAATATTTAATAATAATTAGTCAATACTTTTTGACATGTGAACAATTTTTTATTAGCAAAATTATGTATTTTTGGAACAAGAGCATATTTGATTGTCATTACAAAACTACGAAAAAATTAAAGAATTTTTCTTTTACTTTAAGGAAACATTCTTAAACACAAGTCAGGATACTTTTATCTCTAAAAACTATACAGATAATTAAAAAAAAAACCATTTTTTTTTCTCGAATATATTGGCTAGAAGGACGTGCAACAATACATTTAAAATCAACAGTTTTACTGTTAAGAATTGCTCATTAAAATCTACTAAATTATTTTTGAATGTCACATAATATGCACTAAATTTGTAGTGGTAGTTTTTTGTAACATAAGTAGTGTTTCTAGAAATAAGTTAGCACTTTTCAATTTTAAGAGATTATTTTATAGAAGTAAGTTGAAAAGTAAGTAAATATTTTGTTTAATCCTAGACGTATGTACCATTTTTTTAATGTTCTCACTTGATACAAGAAAATATTTACTTGTATTTAACAAACTATGGACCATACAGTAAGGAAACAATAAGTTTGGATATTATACATGGCCCGATTTGAGTTATTCTGTAAGTGCATGATACACATACGAATATTGTTTCATAATTTCACCATACTGTAGAATATTATTGCACATATTTGTCTTTGTTTATTATTACAATGGATGTGGAAATTTTAAATACAATTTTGTATAAGATATTATATTGTATAAAGAGTAATCAGTTAAATTATTATTAATTATAAATAATAACGAAGTCAAAAGACATTAGATTTCTGATATTAACGTCTATTGATTATAGTTTTGTATTCGTGAGTTTATATAGATTATCAAAAACTTTTTAATATTATATAAATCCAATAAAACTTGTGTAACAGAGAAAAGCTGTAAGAAACTTTGTAGCTGTAAAGTCTTCAATTTTTAACCTGCGGCGTAGTATTCTAACGTTGCATCACGTGAGTGAGAATAATCTGTGCCTGATATAAATTAAGACTTATGTATCACACACTATTTAAAGATTTACTCAAATACTATAAGCCTTGTTTACAACAGATAAATAATAATAATAATA
>NW_019379794.1:0-18931 GCF_000648655.2 Copidosoma floridanum | reverse complement strand
TAATGTGTTAATTATTTTCTCAATATGTCCACATTATCTTTGGTATGTCTTTCTTCTAGTTACATATTGATTTATTATTTAGGGTAAAGAGCAAAACGAATAAAAAAAAGCATGAGCTTTTATACATATTTAGCTAATAATTATATTGATCCTTGAATATGGGACGTTTTTTTACAAATTAAACACTTTTCTGACCATTAAACCTTGAATCTGGTCAAAAAACTTTTTTCACATGCCCTATATAAAAAATAACACTTTTTTTTCTCTTTTTTTAATTCCATCAAAAACAGAAGTAATTTGAAATATAAAAATTAAGCGATATTTGGTTTGAAGATTAACTTAAAAAAATGTATAACTTGGGTACTATTTAAACTACAATATTAATTTTTGTATTTTAAAGATAAAATAAGTTTCAACAAGTAATTGTTTTACAAAAAATAACAAGCAAATTACTATTGTAATAAGCAATTAAGAGTTTAAAATTCATTTTTATAACTAATGTACCCTTCTAGCCAGTTCTTAATGTTACTGTCGTATTCAACGTCAAATTTGCCGTTAAAAGTACATTTCTATTCACCAGGAAAATTAAGTAAAATAAATCAATTTATGTAGAGTGGAACGTCTTATCAACAGAGATTCCATTGTACGTATTATTTTGTTTTATGTTCTTGCAAAATGTATCTTTTCCTATAATATAAATAATTAATTATTTTTATTACTGTAGAGCATATGTTAATTAATATATGGTTATTACGAATTATAACGACTTACTTTACATTCTTTAGGCTTCTTCGTAATATTATTGATAGGTCAAGCTTATATACTAAATTTTGGTTTAGTTGTACTTTATTTTTATCTGTATTTCCCATTACGATACAGTTATTTTAAAATTAGCCTTCAAGTATTTATTTTGGACTTATGAGAATTTTGAAGAAAACCAACTTAACAGTACTTAGCACAAACAGTGGGTCACAATTAAACAGCTTCATTATAAACCCTAATATCTGACGTTGATCAATAGTTAGAATTTTCAAGTATCGGTACAAGTAAAGTACTGCTACGATCATTTTTAGTCAATGAGTGAAAAGAGTTTTTTAATAAAAAAAAGGAAGAAAAATCACAGTTAGTCAAAAAACAAGTGCATTGTGATATTTCTACCAACTATGCCCTTGTTAATAAAGATTTTAATTTTACGTACCCGTTCAAATAATGTTCAGATAATATTACATTTTTTTTCAATCTATTGTAAAGATGACAAAAAATGAGGTAAGAATCGAATGTTTTGTTTCCATTTCTAAATGTTTACATCACGATACTATTGCTGTTTATCTTTTGCAAGGACATTCTGTAGAATTCATTAAAGAAAATTCAAAAATCATAGACGAAGTAACTTTTCTATGATGGTGCAAGTGGACAAAACAGAAACAAAAATTCATTCATTAATTATACTCATGATACGGATGATAGTTGTTTACTAGCAAAGTTGTTTGACTAAGCTCTGAAGTATATGAGTGACTTTAAACATTTTACAATGTAACTTGGAGCAAAGAAATTATTGTTTAATAACATTGTATTAATATCCTAATAAATTGAAAAATTTAATTGCTACAATAATGTTTTTTATTCATTAGTTGTCTCAATTTATTTATGCAATAGTTTTAGTAGCTAGTAAAACTACCTAATTAACAGTGTGAAATAATATTTTATGACAGAAAAAATTATATAGAGCATCTATATCAGGTGTGCGATATAATCCACACACCGATAAGACGTACGGCACTACATAAATTATTTATTTCCAATAATGATTTTTACTCTTACAGTGGACGAAAATAGGTTTTTAATAGGTTTTAAATTTGACGTTAAGCGTGACAGTTACATTAAGAACTATATACAAGGGTGCAGAAATCGTTAAAAATGCATTGAAACGTTTTTATTTCTTACAACATCAATAATTCACATTTAATTATTTGTAAAACAATTTTCCTACCAAAGCTCATTTATTAGTCTGTAAAGTAAGGAAAAGAAAATTTGTGCTCAAACAATAATTAGATCTAATAAAAGTTATGAGTTTTTAAATTTAGGTCTCTAGGCCAGAAATTATCTTGTTCTTAAATTTTTCATCGCCTTTTTTTATAAAATATGATTGAGATAAAAACATCCATTCCTATTCTTTGATATAAAACGTTGAAATATTTAAATTTAAAGAATAAATTAAATTAACAATCCAGTTTTGTTTTATCTAACTACGTAATGGATAAGTTAAAGCTAGAAATCGTCGGTTATTGCAAATAATATAAACTAGAAGATGACACGCTCACATTTTTTATGTTTAAACAATTTGCAGGTGTGCCTTACTTAACTTACTTATATGGTCAATGTTTAGCCACTGCTTGCGGGAATACAATATCTTTGTTGGGAAAAGAAAATTAGATAATCCTATGGCTTCTTTCTATATATTAAAGAAATGGGACTTCTGATTTGTGACAATTAAGAGACTTCTCGCTTATTTGTAAGATACAAGACAGACCGTCAGATAAGATCAAGATCCAAAGTACTTCTCCCAGCCCAGGCCAGACATCAGCGCCATTCCCACCTTTTTTCTGTCCTCGAATCTTCCATCGATCTGAATGAACGGGAGTTTTAAACCAACATCCAGCCTTGCTCGTTCCTAAAACGACAATACAGTTCGAAAGGAATCACGCTTGCCACTCGCCATAGCAAGAGAGTTACGCTGACGGATTCAGAGTCGGGCCACCTGACTCTCAGGGGACCAAGTCAATAGGTAGTATGGACAACTTGATGATTAGGCGTGTGTATACGTTTTAAACGGTCCTGTTAGTGGCAGAGAGCACCAGGCCATCGTGACCAGGATGGACCTCGATGACACGTCCAAGCGGCCATTGGTCGTCAGAGCAAATCGGTGACGGATCGAGCACTACAACAAAGTCGTTCACGTTGAGATTGCCTTTCGGGCCTGTCCACTTGGCTTGTTGCTGCAGAGTATGCAAATACTCGTAACTGCAGTGCAACTTAGAATGATCTCACAGTCCCCAGACGAGGTTCTAATGTGTGGCATGATCTAATCTTGACGACTCAGCAATATTGATGCAATACAATGCAGACATGGGATCGCCTTCAGAGACTCACCTATGAGAAAGTGCCTGGTGTCAGAGCCTCGAGATCCTCCATGTCACTGGTCAGCGGTATCATTGGGCGAAAATTAAGTGTCATTTCTATTTCGACAAGCAGCGTGCTAAGCTCTTCATAGGGAAGCTTGTGAGGTCCGATGATCCCTCAAAGATAAGCCTTTGCAGACTTTACCCTAGACTCTTAAAGCCCTCCTAAGTGAGGAGTGGATAGTTAAATAAAGCGCCAAGTTACACCTTCCTTGGCGAGAGAGTCATGCAAGCAGTTCCACTCGAATTTAGCCTCCCAGTGAAGACGGTTCAGCTTGTGATTGGTGGCCTAAAAATTGGAGCCGATATCGCTCCAGACCTCCCAAGGCAAGCCTTGACGTCTGACGAAGCTCGTAAGAGCTCCAAAAAAGCTCTCCGTTAAGAGGTCTTCTATGGCTTCGAGGTGTATGGCCTTGGTGCTGAAGCAAATAAAAAGGGCGAGATAACCCTTCACAGTGATGAGAACTCGCCCCTTAGAGCAAAGGAGAGCAAATGGTCCCGCATAGTGTCCACGCCGCAAGTACTAAATGGTCATGATGGGGTGACTCGTTGGGCCACCAGGCTATGCGCACACAACGCACTGGCGTATAATATAGTGGAACGGGATTATCCTCAAATGCAATGAGGGCCGCGCGAGCTTGAGACGAGGGATAATCATCTGGGTGGCCGGCTTTTCAGATAGAATTAAGCTCTCGATAAGGGCTAGTTTTGTCTCGGCCCAAGGAACATGAGTGAATACCTCGCCCGCGCCACCAGCAACTAGAGCATAAGCACAAGCAGCCATTGTGTGGCTGCTGGCATCACTCAATACGTGCAGCTGAACCGTGGACGTTGAACTGCTGCCAAGCCATCAAGGTACGCTGAGGTTCTGGACACCCTGGGCATATCTCAGAAAATCTCTCCATTGTCGGGCCCACGGCTCAGGAGTTGACTCGTCCCATTCAAGCCCTGCTCTCCAGCGATCCTGAATCATGAGTTTGGCACGTATGGTGGATGCGGCCAACCAGCTGGTTGGGTCAAATACCCAGGCCAGGTCAGATAGTGCCGATTGCTCAGTCAAGAGAGCAGAGCTGCTGGTCGTCGTTTAAAATCGAATTTGACGGTTGGCTAGATTTCAAACCACGCTAAGCTCATTGACTGGACCATCTGTGGCCAGGCGAAACCAGTCAAGTCGTAGTAGATTGGCTGAATCGATATCCTTGAAGAGTTTTGGATCATTCTAGACCCATTTTTTAAGAGCTAAACCACCCGCTTTTAGAAACTGGACGAGCTGATCTCGCCACATCATCGCCGTAGACAAATCATCGACACTGACGAGAAAATCATCCACTTACAGCTCCTCTTGTACAGCTTCGACTGCTTTCGAAAATCGAGCTCCCTCGTCTTTGCAGAGCTGATGTAGGATACAAATAGCGAGATAAGGAGTGCAAGCCTCACCGTACATCACAGTCTGTAGGGCGTAGTGCTTAGAATCGTTTGTAGGCAATGAACTCCAAAGTATCCATTATAGGTGGACACGTTTAAGGGTGATATTGACCTGGCAGAACATCATTTTGATGTCAGCACACAAAACCACCCCGTGAAACCTCCAGCGAGTAATTATCACGGCAAGATCGGTCTGCAGATTCGGCCCAGCATATAGAATGTCATTGAGGCTATGACCCAAGAAAATTGACCTTTAAGCGTTAAAGACGGCTCTGAAACTTTTACCACTATCACTGTGCTGCCAGATACTGTGGTGAAAAATGTATCACGCAGGCACTGATTTTTCGTGCAGCTTCTCTAATCCAACAAGTCTCAAATGACCCAAGGCCAGATACTCCTCCCTAAAACCTTGGCTTGTCTCGCCAAACTTTGCGTCTTTCTGCATCCTTCTGTGTATGGTGGAGAGTATGAGACAAGTCAGGGGCAGACTCTCTCCGAGAAAATCTAGACAATGTGCCTTCAAGGGGAGCGGAACGATGTACCGCCTATCAAGATCATGAGAATGACCGTTGATTAATATCCTCTTACACTTAGTGTTGGTCTCCAAGCCTCTCTTTACTTGTGGCACATCTTTGATAGCCCAAAATCGTCGAACCAGACTGATAAGTTGATCCTGACTCGTGTCTTCGTTAAACGCGTTGAGAGATGTGCAAGTACTCGAAAGGGTTGGCCCTTTAAGTTGAAAAACGTTGCAAGTGAGCACCCAATCACATATAGTATTTTGCACCAAAATTCGTTCAGTGCGAACAGTTACAGGGACAAGCAACTGGCAATAAATCTCAGTGTCCAATACTAGCTGCGCGTCATGAGCGCGGCCAAACTGGGGATTGGCCAGCTTTCGTTTATCAAGCTCCGGGTCCAGGACAATTAAAAGAGACGGCAAGAGAGTGACGACTCTTATGTGCTTGAGGATGTATGTCTCAATGTTTAGCGCTTGGTCTGGTGTCAAATCCTGAAGCTGTATCAGCCCTCAATATTGCGCCACTTCCATTTGATTACCCGAGACGCCTGACACTTTGGTGGGTGCTGGTAGTAGTTTAACGTTTAGTCTACGTGCGACATCCTGGCTGAGAAGGGCACTCTCTGAGCAGTGATCGAGTAGGGCATGCACCATCTTCGTTGCAGGAAAGCTGAAAATTCTTAATAAATTGGAAGACTCTCAGAATCAGTCCAATTCCTCTTTTTAAGCTTGTTCCCTCAGTCACGGCGCTTTATCAAGTCGATGCAGTTAGATTATAGTGTAATAACCCAATCGTCCCACTGGTTAATGGGTCTTCTAATGATTCTAAGCTGATTACGGTGTTACTCGTGATTGTCCAATAGCTCTTGCAGGCGAGACGCAGACTCTTCCTTGATGGGCCAGAGGTGGACCAGAGCTGTGATGTGATTCTAAATCAAAAGACGATAACGATCGTATGGGGCCTTCAAGACCTTCCATGAAGTTTTGAGGTAGAAGAACCTCTGTACATCAGTGAGACGAGAATCCTTGTAGATTAAAAAAGTGAATAGATCATTGAATGTCTTCCAATCCTCTCGGAAGCCGCTAAACTAAGACAACGGAATTTGAGGCAGCTTGGCCCCACCAACAGCCTAGCCAAGTCCCCTGAGACCGTTGTCAGCTGCTGGTAATCCAAGCCATGCCCATGCATTGATGAGATGAAGTTTTGCTGTTGCATACCACATTTCAGTTGATGAAAACTCATTTTTGACAAAATACTCGTGCTGCTGGTCGTCCTCATGTACAAGTTGTACGTGGTTGATTGTGACAGACTTCCAGTAACCTTCAAAAAGGCTGAGTCTACTGTCAATCAGCTTCTTTGTCCAGCTCTCTTTTATCTGACTCGTGATGAACGTTTGCGATTGCTCCATCACCTTAATGAGAGCTTGCTGTTCCTTCTGAAGCCCCTTGCCTAAGAGCAAGATCACGATATTGCATCTTTATTTTGACGTGCTGTGCATTGGTAATGTATTGAGACCAAATTTAGCGTGTGAATCATGATTTAAACATTTTTTTTTCGAGAAGAAGTCTGTAAGAAAAAAAAAAGAGACTCGTCTCGTCTTCGGTGTTCCCTCTTTCGTAACCAGTCACAACAACCTCCGAACACAAGAAAATTAGATTGATGGGTAGAAGGGGAGAAAAAGTTTAATAGTTAAATTTTTAGGTTAGATTGCGATCGTCAATCGTGTTAACTATCAACGAGGCAGCAAACTGCAGCCGTTATACCAGTATCGTGCCGTGTTCATGTTCGAGAAAAAATTCTTGTGCTTAAGTTACCGTTGCTCATGATGTTTTTATCCGTCTTGAAGGACCAAAATATTTAGAAAAAAGGTTTGATAATCTTTTGGCTTCTTTCTGTATACAAAAGAAACGAAACTTTTGGCTCAAGACAGTTAAAAAGCTTCTCGTTTATTTCTAAAAAACAGGATAGACTGTCAGGTAAAATCAAGATCCAAAATACTTTTTCCAGCCCAGGCCAGACATCACCGCCAGCCCCTCCTTCCTTCCGTCCTTGAATCTTGAATCAATTTTAACATGTGGGAGTTTCAAACCAACAGTCTTACAATGTTAACCTCAAGAATAATTCTAATCCTAAACGAGAGTTTTAGTGGCAAAAAAGGAATGTTAATAGACTGCTCCATTCAAGGTTAGAACCCAAGTTGACGGTCCCTACTTTCTAGATCCTTTTTGATTCACTTTTTAAAAAGTCTACAGTGGCCTAGTTTGCTCAAGATTTTCTTAGACAGCTTAGTCATTGCATAAAGCCTTGAATTCGCTTGAAACGTACACTTCTAACATGGAGTTTAATCACTGAATTATGTCTTAAATTTGCTTAAAAGACGAAACAAAAATCCCTCTTTAATCTTTATCGTAAGTTCAGAGCAATTGCTGAAAGGGAAAGAGCAAAAATATTAGTACGTGCAAGGAGTTCTTATACTCTTGAGTATATATCCTGGATTTCACATTAAATAAAAGTCGCTGTCGAAATTGTGATATTTTTTGTAAATGTACACAGTAAAGACGGTTAAAACTGTTCATTGTTTACATTTTTGGATGTAGTAGTACGAATGAATGCTGTAAGATGAGTGCTTTATAGAAGATTGTTTGAAGGTTGTACGAATGGTTCAAGTTTTGTTACTATAACTTGTTACAACAAAAGTGGCCCTGAAGTGCTGTATTTTTCACCAGGCTAAATAAGAAGCTAACGCATCGACTGCTGAATACGCTGCAAAATTGAAAAAGTTGTCTTTTAATTGTAACTTCACTAATATTAAAGTGACCTTGCATGATCAGCTAGCTTGTGGTATAAGAGACAAAGACACGCATGTTTAGTTATTTTAAGATGATAGTCTTGAATATGACAATGCGCTGCGAGTAACTATCGCACACAAATTAGCCATCAAAAACACCGTGGCATCATCGTCAGCCTTAGCAGATAAATTCAAGAAATCTAAAATTTTTTCCATTAACCACAATAGTCAAAGGCTACATCTTAAGGACGATGGAATTAAAAGAGGTGGATTTAATAGCGAGCAAGGTAATTTCAAAACAGCAGCACAACAACAAGCATCAGAGGGAGGTAGTATGCCACGCCAACATTTCTTAACAAGAAATAATTTGCTATTGCTGCGGGAAACCAAACCACCTCAGTAAAGACTGTCGTTTTTGCAGTTATACGTGTAATTACTGTAACAAAAAAGGTCACATCGAAAAAGCGTATCACTCAAAGGCAAAACAAGTTTAGCTGTCTACAAAAGCGGTAAATCTCATGTACTGAAGGCAAGGAAGCGAAGTGACCGAACAATCACATCAGGAAGATTTTTCTAACGTAACAGTGAATGTGCGTAAATATACGAAAGAATGTGCGAGAAGCAAATCAAATGTTAAGGTTTGCGATAATGTAGTTAATAAATTTAATAAAGTTATGGAGAACCAAGAAAGTAAAAGTTCTAGAGATATTTGTTATACAGAAAATCGAGTAAACTATCTTCATAACATGGAACCTATACGTATTAACTTTACCGTGAATAAACAAAGCTTACATTTTAAAATCGATAGCAGAACATTTGCAACCATGATTTCAGAGAGATTTTCTGTTGACCACTTTAATAATCCTGGTCTCTCAAAAACTAATATTACGCTTAAGGCCTACGGTGCGAAGCCGATACAAGCATCGGGTTAGTTTTGTAATTTACGAGAAGATTACAATAATCGATTAAAAGTACGAGATTGTTTTGTGTTACTAGGCTCAGAACCCCCACTGAATTATGGCCGTTCATACTTCCAGGAAGTCAACAAAAGATTAAAACAGTTTAGAATTTAAAAATTTATCATCTTATATGTAAGACAAATATCAAGAATGACTCAGTGATTCACTGAAATTGTACAATAAAAGTACGACTAAAATACGCTTTTTAGATAAGGCACGACCAGTCACGTTAAAATGTAGGCATGTTACGTATGCTATTAAGCCACTGATAAAAAAAATTTATCGTTTCGTGAAATTAGGTCATTTAAAGCCTATGGATGTGAGCGAATGGGTCACACCCATAGTTCCGATATTTAAGAGCAATGTTAATATTTGCATATGTGGCGATTTTAAAATGACCCTAAATCCTTTTATTATCATAGATAAATACCCACTGCATACCATAGACAGTAATTTTATGAAATGTCGAGGCGGTATTTATTTTCCAAAATTCGACTTGATGCACGCATACATGCAACTCCCCGTTGATAATAGTTGCCGAAAGTTGTTAACTATCGTTACACATAAAGGACTCTTGCAATACAAAAAAGTGCTGGAAGGTATTTTCCCCGCTCCAGCGGATGTGCAAAAAAAGATGGACGAATACCTTTACGGTATAGACAGTACAATCTCGTATTTAGACAATATCTATGTAACGGGTACAACTAAAATTAAATACAAAGAAAATTTGGAAAAAGTGTCTAGTTGGTTGCAAAAATGTGGATTTTAACTTAATATTAAGAAATCTAAAATTATTAATGACATAATTAAAATTTTGGGATTTGTTATTGATAAAGATGGGCTACATAAAGCCAGGTCTAAAATAAAAGCAATGATAGGTACGCTGGACCCTACAAATGAGAAAAAATTGGCTTCTTTCTTAGGACTGATCAATTCTTATTCGCAATTTTTGCCAGACTTATTGGCCAAATTAAAACCGTTACATAATTCATTGCACTCAAAAAAATTTGAATAGAAAAGGGATCATGATTTAGCGTTCAAAAGGGTAAAAAATGGATTTATTTCTCCTCGCGTGTGGGCAAATTTTGATCCAAAAGAGGAAGTTTTATAGGCTTATAACGCATCTGATTATGGGCTGTCTGCGATATTATCGCACAGGTTTTCAGACGGTTCAGAAAAGCCCATAGCTTACGCCTCCAAGAAAATTAAAAAAAATGAATTTAAAAGATCAATTATAGATAAGGAAGCTATGGCAATCATATTTGGATTGAAATGTTTTGATCAATTCGTGTTTGGAAGAGAAATCGTTTTGCAGACAGACAACAAGCCTTTTAAACTTATCCTTGGCCCACAAAAGGGCATACCAATTACTGCAGACAGTAGGATGCGAAGATGGGCGTATTTTTTATCGGGTGTTCAGTATAAAATAGAGCATATCAAGTCGAAGGAAAATGCAAATTGTGATGCATTATCTAGGCTACCGATAAACGATGAGACAAATGTCTGCGATGGTGATTTTTCTAATACCTATTTTTCCAAAGAAAACTCAGCCACACAAGATAGTAAAATATTGGAGTCTGAGAGCAAGAAAGATAAAGTAATAATTAATGTGATTTGATTTATGAACAATGATTGGCCCAGTTGTATTGATTTTTCGGGTAAAGAAAAATTGTATTATAATAAAAAGTTTGAATTGGTTCTTAAAGGAGTGTTTATTTTTGGGCACGAGGGCATGCGTTTCCGATTTGTCGCAAAAATGGTATTGAGTGAACTACACGCCTCCCATCTAGGCATAGTAAAGATCAAGATGTATGCGTGCTTGCATGTTTGGTCGCCAGGGATCGACCGAATGATCAAAAATATAGTAAATTAATGTACAATTTGTTCGGTAGATAGAAAAAACTCAGCAAATTCACCACTTATTACATGGTTATGGCCCTTTAAGGCATGGAGTCACATACACTGTTATTTTCCTTGCCTATTTTTCGGGAGTATGTATCCAGTTTCAATTGATGCGCATAGCAAGTGGCCGGAGATTATTAATTTCAAGAATAATACAAAGGCACATAGGCTTATTTCAGAATGTAAAACGTTATTTTTAGGGCATGGTTTGCCTTTGCATAGCGTTACGGATGGTGATCCGCAATTTTAAAGCTCCGAATTCCAAAAGTTTTCTAAAGTAATGGAGTTTAGCATAGTCTTTTGCTTCCACATCGTCCTGCTACTAATGGAGCAGTTAAAAACTTTGTTCAAATATTTAAGGACAAGGTCACAAGAATTTTTAAAGCGGGAGAGACTTTTGAAGTAGCGATAAATAAATTTTTCTTTAACTACCGCAGTTTTCCTCATTGTACTACGAGTGAGAGCCTGGCGTATATGTTATATAAGCGTGATCTTACAACACGCTTGGATATGCTTAAGCCGAACACTTTCTAAATGGTGGAAAAGAGTCAGCGAGCTCAAATAATGTTAAGACCTGGAAAGAATAAAGTAGACTTATGTATAGGTGACGAAATAATTCTTGATAGTTTTGGAACTAAAGGCGAAAAATGTGTAAAAAGCGAGATAGTAGAAAAAAATCGCCGTCTATATATATTGTAAAGAATGATCGGAATAAAATACAAAAACGTTATGTATACCAAATACTTAAGTGTAATAAGCCTGCTTTACGCCGACTTTTGCGTCTGACAAATAAAAGGGGTAATAGTTGTGATGTCATTTAATACATCACACCACAAGCACAGGGTGACATGGAAGAAATAAATAAATACAAGTGAAGTGTATTCAAATTCACTGACGTTGGTTTATTAATGCGAAATGTCAAAAAATTTAAATACACTTTACTTTTATTTATTTATTTTTCCCATCTCGCCTCCAACGGATCACTGGTCACCTTGAATTTCAAAATTCAGTAAATGGCACTGACAAAATCTAAATAAACGAATAATAATTGCAGGAACAAGAATTTTAACCAATAAAACTTTAGTTTTGATTTCTAAGGAAAATACATTCAAAATTATAAGCAGCCAAAAGCCAATTTCTAAAACATCTCATTTAAACTGGCAGATAGCTCACCCCAACCACTGCTAAAAGGTGAGGCATCAAAAGTAGAATAAAGCAATTACGTCAAATATGTCGTCATAAATATTGAAAATACAGACTTAATCAAAATTCAATACGTCAGCACTTGTCAAGAACTTTAAAAAAAAAGTTTTCAAATGTACGTCCAACTTACGTAAGAATAATACGTTTGATTTAAGCTTAGTTTTTGCTTATTACCCGGGATCTTCACTCATTTCTTTCGTGAATTGGTAGTATGAATGAAAGAAGCTCACAATGCGAGGTCGTAAGATATGTGAGAGACGTATTTTTCGCGCTAACCACTCTCACAAGACGGTGCAAAGGTCACTAAAGCAAGCAGATTGACTTGCTTGCGTCTGTACACAAAGGCAAGCAGCAAAAGTGAGTCAAAAATGCTGCTTTTGAAAAAAGGTATGGCATCAGAAAATTAAAAAGATCACACCTTGATTTGACTTAGTTTTTTTTCTTACGCATTGCAGTAGCTACCCAAATTGGCGTCCAAAAGCGAGTTTAGAGACGTATGGAAGGCGAACAAAGTCAGAAGACCTTGACTAAGTGAGTTGAGGATGGTGTTAAATAAAAACTACAAACTAATAGCAGCAGTGTAGAATACTTGACCAAAATATGAAAAGCAAAGTACATCAACCAAAAGAGAGCCGAGAATAGTGAGATTATTTGATTGACAAATACTGGCCAGAGTAAGATGTTTCAGGCTTTATATAAGATCTGCACAGGTTGGTTATGGGGCGCCATTGTTATGTACATGCAGGTTCCTGGTGTTGGGAAGAGGTCCCAAGTACTGACCTGAGAAAGTGATAATTAAATAGAAGAGTGTATTTTCTAGGTCACGCCTTTTCATGATTTGAGGCCACTAGTCAGGTTCAAGCACGTGATAGTTTTCCAATCGTGTAGTACTAGACAGAGGTGTAATAATTCGATTTTCTTCTTCTGATCTCTTTTTATAGCTGAACTATGTTACAATTAAACATTATTTGAAGGATATTTCTTATTTATTAATAAAAGAGTGAGCACGATTAATTATTAATAAAGAAAAGCAATGGTAGTGATATTATCAGTAATGATGATGGTTATAATACTACTAGCAATGAAGATAATAAGAAAAAAAATACTAATAACAGTAATAACAAGTGTCACAGAAATCATAGTTGCAGTAGTAACGGTACCAGTAGTAGTTTTAATAAAAAAACTTATCGTAGTCTTTATAACAGTTATACAAGTAATAACAATAGTTATGATTCTAATAGTAGGTAAAAACACGATTATTTATGCAGTGCTTACAATGGTAATAGTACAGACTTCATTTAAAAACTAGTTGCAGTAATATATGTAAAGTAGTAATCAGCAAGATGTGGACTAAGCCCATAATATCGAGAAAATTGTTATAGGAGCAAAAAATGACCACTATATAAATTATGTTAATTATTAGCTTCGTGCAAGGTGTTTTTTCTTTTTAAGTACTAACTTCTTAAAACCAGCCTTTTGGAGGTGGATGGCTTTGAACTGCAGAGGAGGATTGGGGGTGGCAAGAATCATCTTCGAGGATGTTTAATCAGCTAAAGAGATCGATCAACAATAAGACTGCTGCGTTGGAGGCTATAGGCGTCGTGGGGACAGTGCTCTTGCTGGATTCCAATGTCTTTGCTGGATCTTGTACCACTGGTGGTAGTTGTACAATGATATGCAGCTGTCAAAAAAATTTCTTCGCCCGAGTACTTGTCTGATTCTCACAGTCGTTGGACAACAGAGCCTTGTTGTGCAGACTATGGTTAACAAAAGTGTGTAAAATAAGTAAATCGACATACTGAGTCTTACATGGTGTTTCCTTTACTCTCCTTCAACAGTGCCCTCTTTTCCCATACAATAAGACGAAACAATGTTAATTTTGAAGTAACTAAAAGCCTTTTTGTCCGTGTGTAAGTTGACCAAAGTTAACTTATGCACACAATAATGTTTATAAGAGCGTAGTTCTGAGGACAAAACAGTTGCATAGACCTTAGCATTAGTCTATCTTAATAATGATACACATATTATACACAGTGAATGTCTGCAATGTAGTGCTGCTACGTATTGCTTATAGCAGTAGGTATTGCTGAACTATATGCATCCTTTACTTTTAAAAAAATATCGACATAAAGACTTTTATTATTAAGATGACAGAGGTATTGTTTGTTCATTTAATAATCAGTGTGACCAATATCACTGTCTTATAACACTTATTAGAGTTTTCAAATAACTTGCTTGTTAGGTGTTAAAAACTTGCAGTTTAGAGCGAAACAAAAATACATCTTAATGTAAGAACATTTATCCGTTAATAATTATTATAATTATACGCAATGTCTTAATAGCATTTGTAATTGTAATTATTAATGTGTTAATTATTTTCTCAATATGTCCACATTATCTTTGGTATGTCTTTCTTCTAGTTACATATTGATTTATTATTTAGGGTAAAGAGCAAAACGAATAAAAAAAAGCATGAGCTTTTATACATATTTAGCTAATAATTATATTGATCCTTGAATATGGGACGTTTTTTTACAAATTAAACACTTTTCTGACCATTAAACCTTGAATCTGGTCAAAAAACTTTTTTCACATGCCCTATATAAAAAATAACACTTTTTTCCCTTACAAATTGAATAAAAAATAACCCATAATCTCACACTTCCCTATAAGAATCCTTAAACCTTTTTAGAATAAAGTTCGTTATGTCGCGTACTGGAGGGGCTAGAAATTTTAGAAAGATAGATTTTTATAACACGGTAGTCGGTTACTGGAAGTCTCTTCCTCTTTATTCATTGTATTTACCCCCTTACCCCGTCACACTCTCCATCAGTTCCCTACACACTTCCCCTCACCCTGTATCTTCCGACTGTGCTACGCTAGTCTTCTGCACACATCGGCCCACCATTCCCCCTCACACTCCCCAACAATTATTTTTTAAACGAATTTTAATTTTCTTTTACCACAATAACTTTTATCTAACTTTAGAACTTTTTTTTACAATTCTAAAAAAAAAAACACTTTTCAAATTAGAGATTTGAACCCTCGACCTCCTGCATACAAGTCGAGTACCTTACCCACTCTGCTACGAGCGCTGCCGACTCTAGAATTTTTATTTCTAGTACTTATAGTGTGGTTCGTAACTTATTCTTCATTTTTATATGTATTCACTTATAATACACTTAANACTAAAAGTATAAGAAATTAATAGAATGTTAACCAAATAAAAGAATAATGTTCCAAATTCATTTTTTCGTCGTTGCAATAATTTGAGTATTTTTTAAAACTTTGTTTTTGCTTATCAAAACGACATTACTATAAAATCGTGGACCATAATTCTAAGAAGCGTAAGCCCTTTTTCTACGACAGAATGTTTTTTAAAACTAGAAATGGCAAAATATTATATGCCATACTTTTATTGAGCAATTAAAAATTGCAATCGCTAGCCAACTGGAGCATAGTTAAAAAGTATGAAAAGGTAATTACACTTCTATTCTATCAGGATATTCATCAAAAGTACACACACGTGTGTGCGTGTGTGTGTGTGCGAGTGTATATATATATCGCCCCCCTGCGCGCTCCGCGCGCCAACCGCCCACTAACAGATTGAGTAGACAAAACAACAATATTACTCGTGTATTTATCAATGCAGGCTGATAATTAGTTCACAACAGCAGAATATGTGTCTCAAAAAGGAGGTTATGAAACATATGATAACAAAAATATTAATTTTACAATAGAATTTTCAAATAATATCAGAAAATATCTTCCACCACACAAATAAAAATTAAAAACAAATGCTATAGTAATATTACTGAGAACTTTAAGTATACCAGTCGGTCTCTGTAGAGGCACAAGATTAAAAATAACAAAATTGTTTAAGTACAATATAGAAACAGAAAAAATAACGGGAGAAAAAATAGAAACAATGTTTATATTCCTAGAATAACATTGAATGCTGGCACCTCATCATCATTACCTTTTGTCTTCTATAGGAAACAGTTTTCCTTTGTATTAGCATGTTCTATGTTTATCAACAAATCACAAGGACAGAGTTTGAATTCCTTAGGATTGTATATTAACAAACCTTCATTCTCTTACAGACAATTATACGTTGCTTTATTATAACGTAAGAATCCAAAAAGAATTTTTATCTAAATTGAATCCCAGAATAAATCAGAAATTAAAAATGTTGTTTAGCAAGAAATTTTTCAGTAGTTTAAAAATATGTTACTTTAAAGATCATCACATTTAAATAGACTTATGTTAATGCATAAAAACCATGAAAAAGAAATATGTGAAAAATGTGGAAGGGGGTTTAAAAGAACAGACGGGTTGAAACGACACATGAAATGTCACAACATTAAGCTAACAGAAGTCCTCAGGTAATAGAGAATTTTATATTTAGGTCAAGTACACATGTACCAAAAAAAGATTGAAAATGTTAAAGTTTAATTAAGTTAAACAAATAATGGTACTTCAGAGACATTAAGCAAGTAAGAGGGAGCGAATAGACAGAGGAAGAACGATGATCAGTGACTTGAAAAACCCTTATAACGAGGGATGACTTGGGTACTAAGTTACACATATCTTTTAACACTTATGATGGTAAAACATTTAATACATTAGTATTTTAAGAGGGGGAGGTAGAGGGAGAGGTGGAGGGCAAGCGAGAGGGATCGGAGAGAAGAGGGGAGGTAACTTAAATATAATTGAATCAAAAATAACGTTAAGACAAGCAAATAACCATGTAAATCGAGGGGGAGCTGAGTGGGAGCGGTGGGGAGCGAGGGGGGTTGTATAGGCCTTAGTACTATTTCACCCCCCCCCCCTATGAATCTATTACTTTAAATATGTAATTCATGTCAAGATCATCGGTTGCGCCGTCTCCTAAAATAATCAAGACCAAGTTATTATTTTCCAAGAACTACCCAAACAAAGACTGTGTCCATGGGAAACATGAGTGGACACATATACACTAACAAAATATACACACATTACCCATGGGATCCGGTTGGACGAATGACCCGGGCATGCGACCACAACATGCACAAGCCACACGCCTAAGCAGCAGAAACTCCCTCACAAGACACAGTAAATGCAAAAAACGATTGCGAAATCATAATTTATTAATTGACTTAGATATGCAATCAACTTATTATTAACTGAGAGCACCACTAAATTATATTTCCTGGTTACTATCACCACGTCATATTAATCTAAGGATTCTTCCATCATTTTATAGGTATCTACAATCTTCTGCATGTCAATCTCATCTAGAATGGTTATGATTGTTACTCCATGTGCCTATGTGTTACATGAAATAATTATTGTGCGTACACATGTCTCCCGGAAAAACGAGCGTGTATGTAGAAGCAAGAAAAAGCGTGGCCCCGTCTGCGTCACATACGAGAACATATGAGAAGAGACAATTTGAAATGGTCACTCTATGTGTACTACGAGTTGTTAAACACATAATAAAAAAGCATGCACGTGCAGGCCAACAGAACGCACGTTGCAGCCACCCAACATCTCCTCTTAACCATGGCCTCGAGGCATCCCTCTTTATGGCAAGTTACTAAGGTAATTACGTACTATCCTTCTGCACTTAACTATCACCATATCTAAACAAAAATTAAAACACGTGTCAGATTCCAAATTTCAAGAACGACGCAACGCACTTGATGTATGCAGTAAGCAAACGAGCGAAAAGAAAAAAACGAAAACTTTCACGCTATCTAATATGCTTTATGTATTACTATTCTTTAATAAAAGCAAACTTAAGTAAAATAAAACTCCAATGAACTTATAAAATGTATAAACTTAATATTAAGACAGAAGATAATCAGCTACCTACTGAGAAACGGTAACATAAATACGATCATCGGGTATACAATCTCACTTACATTTCTCTCTTTTCTTCTTCTGAATGACGTTTGCTGCAGCTCCCCTGGTCAGACCTTTTTTAACCTGCTTAATCGGCTCCACCACCTTATTATCTGCAACATAAACATGACTCACGTCCACCAACATACCACCCACTGCCTCCTTTAGCAGTGTCTGGACTACCTAGTTATTTTGGTCTGACTTACGTTGAGTGTCCTGCTTGGTGGTTGATTTTGACACTAGAGGTCCAAGCAGTTTTTCTTCATAAGGAGACATTTCTCTTTTTCTAAGTTCACGACGCATTCGATTTAAGCAAACGGACGTGAAGCGAGAAGAGGCATCAATAGAAAACAAAATGAGCCGAGAGATAGAGAAGAGGACGTAAAAAGCACAATCGAGGAAATTAAAAAGAAAATCCTTACTTCACACGCGTGACATACTTTTTGTTACGCCTATAACCTGTAAGCAGCATGCCAATCAGTTGGCTAGGGAGACTTGATAAAATCACCACACTTGAACTTAAACTCAAGAGTTTGTTGATAAAAGTTAATAACAATCTTTTTTATATCTTTTATATCTGACACGAATTAATTAAAGCAGAAATCAGAGTAGCAAAAACGAAGCAAAATGGGAGAGTGTGTGCACACGGCAAACGACAAGCCGAAAGTGAAAGTACAGCTAGGTGCCCTCCAGTGGTGACATAAGCTTCCCGCCTCAGAACTAAGCATAACTCTAAAATTAGCTACCAGTCCCAATATTTAAACTTAGTAATTAAAAAATTTTAGTGTCAGTTCTTGCAATATTTTTTGTCAAAAACCAATTTAATAAGACCGTTACAGTAAGCAAATTTTTACTTTTTTAACCAAGGTAATAATAAGCGTTTCAAAATTTTAAGGTAAGTGTTAAGTTCAAACTAAAAGTATAAGAAATTAATAGAATGTTAACCAAATAAAAGAATAATGTTCCAAATTCATTTTTTCGTCGTTGCAATAATTTGAGTATTTTTTAAAACTTTGTTTTTGCTTATCAAAACGACATTACTATAAAATCGTGGACCATAATTCTAAG
>NW_019379793.1:331003-361088 GCF_000648655.2 Copidosoma floridanum | reverse complement strand
TCTTTGTTGGAAAATGTTTTTTTTTTTTTTTTTTTAGAATTGTGGAAGAAAAAGAAAAGAAAATTAAAATTTGTTCAAAAATTAATCGCTTGGGAGTGGGGAGTGTGAAGAGGAATGGTAGGGCAAGGTGTGCAGGAGAGTAGCGCAGTACGGTTAAAAGATATATGGTGGGGTGAGGGGAAGTGTGTAGGGGACTGATGGTGAGGGCAACGGGGTAAGGGGGAAAACTTAGGAGAAAGAGACTTCTGGTAAGCGACTTCCGTTTTATACAATCTGTCGTTTTTGAAATTCCAGTCTCCCCCCCCCCCCTCCAGTACGTAACATAAAGAATTTCTTTTAAAAACTTGAGCCAATGGGACAGTCTCCAACGGGCAAGCAGTACGAACTAATTTCCGCATCTTAGATCACCAAAACAACTGAGTCTGCAAAAAAAATGTGCTTTAGACCTCAACATTTTCGACGTTATTCCAGGAAACGTTAAGAAATTTCTCTACAACTAGTTCCAAAGCTTCGGACTTTGTAATTCTTTTCCTGATCAGTCTGGGGCTTTAACAGCAGACCAGAGAAGATCACCCTTAGGTATCCAGGCAGTTACAATTACTGTTAACTCCAGTCAAAAAAGAGTTTACTTAAGAAGCTTACCAGTCTTTTTTAGGGCCATCGGACGTTGAACTTACGAACAAATACATTAAAACTTAACAAAGTTGACAGAAAACATTCTTTAGGGGTCACAAAAGTCTTAAGCATGTCAAAAGCTGCTAGAGAGTAAATTAGCGGAAAAACTTCAAATGTATTTATTAAATACAATTTCAGGCGTCAAGAAACTGAGGCAGAAAATTTATCGAGATTGGAATAGCAGCGTCAAAATCGACAAATAAAGAATCTATTACGTGAAAAATCAGCTTTTCATTGTACCCTCACAGTAATCTCCTAAATCTTCTAAATAAAGTTGTGAGATATGAAAAAAACAAATTTTATTTTCATGTATATTTTTTTCAGTCTTAAATCTTCACAGTTAAAAAAAAATCCCTCGTCGTTATTTATACGGGAGAAACTGCAAATCAACGGCCCCATATGGGCAACAATTATTGTATGGCATAAGGAACGCACGGTAATTTTCAGCATAATTATATTTTTTTTTACTGCTTATTATTGTAACAAATATACTGTATGAATTCCAAATGTATATGTTTTTAAAAAGATAATTTTTGTTCTGAGAAATGTCAGGAACGTATGTAAAATTTTCTAATTTAAAACGTGTCACATTACATGTCAACACACTATGGTGTTCCATTTAGTAAGTCTTGGGCGAAGCTGAGACGGGGGGCTGCTAGTTATACACATAGTGCATCGATGTTTAGCGCTTGAAGTATACATTTGGATGTTTCAAAAGCTATTTTACTAAGGACTCGAACATTACCGAAGTTCAAGAATTGCCAAAGCATTTGCATATTTTCGTTGGCAAAGGTATTTTTGTGAGCTAAAATCGTAAGTATTTTTTCATTAACATTGGACAGGTATTGCAAATTGGAGAAAAATAATTTGGTTAGCATCGTACCCAATGACAAAAATAATGAAAAATTTTTTTACAACATACTTGATAATTATATTAGAACTTAAGTATTTAACACGGAGGATAAAAACGAAAATAAAGTAATTAAGGGAATGATAAAAACGTACCTTCATGTTGAGGACTGTCCTTGTAACAATTTTGATTTGCACCACCAGTGTTGACTAAGTGCTGATCACTGGAAGATGGCGAGACCATCGACGAGTTGGTGGTATTAATATTGACACGATAAGAACCATTGCTTGCTGCTGCTTCAGTTAAACTTGAGCTCCGATGATGCCGATGGGAATGATGTGGCTTGCCTCGATACGATTCCAACAGGTGACTCGAAAACGACATTGCACCATCCAGATATGGTCGCTGTCCCAGAATGGAAGCACGGAACGAATGTTGGTTTCCTAATGTTAGAAGATCTGAGCATTAACATTTTTTTTTTTTTTTTTTTTTTTTTACAAAAATAAATTTTAATTTTAGGACGAGCTAGCCTTATTAGGGTCCAGCATAATAAAACCTGGACGATCCTTTACTTACATTATCGATCAATAATAAATATATTTTTACTTATTAATTTTTTCTAATAACTTATAAAAATTATGGAGAAAAAACGTGATAGTTGAGGAGTAAAGGACCTATAAAGTTAAAATGATGTACAATCGTGACCTATTTTGCTTCTTATTCTTAACTGTTATTTGCTTTATATCCAATATTTTTCATTTGCGTAAAAAATTAACCTTTCATATTTTCGTTTAATTTATCTTGTAGACCCAAAATATTTAAAATAAAATTCGTCATGTGAAAATTTGATAGTGAGAATTATTCGTAGGGCACTATACTGGTTTCCATTGTTTATGTCAAATCACTGTTTACTATGGTAGATCCATAAAAGATACAAATTTAAATAGAAGAAAAAAGTTACTTGAGCTCCAACCAAGTTAATCCTAATTTATTTCAAAATTAGATTAAACTAAATAAAAAAAATAAGAATTCGAATCCCAATGTAACAAAGTTACAGTCGATAGAACCGAAAAATATGTCAAAAACAGCATAGTAGTGCCTTTTAATATTTATTGCCTTAGTCAATCAACTATTTATATTAATATCTAAAGTAATACTTGTATATGTTTCTAAATTGAAAATCATTAATAAAACTATCTTAATATTCATGTACCTATTTTGATTCAAAAAGGTACTAATCACTCCAACGTTTCCTTCAGGACAATGTTATCACTTAACAGTCTAATAGCTGATCCTTGCTTTGCATAGTAGTGACCCTACAACTGTGGTTTGCCCTTTAACAGTGGATTTAAAAGAAACTATTAATTTTTTATTGTACGATAAACGATTTTAGTAAAAAAAAGTTGCAGTATTTCAACATTTACTTGTAAGTTGTAATAAGAAATAGTTAGAAAAAATTTCGTAAGGGGTCTCATGACCTCCGATGGAAGCGATGCTACTTCATATGTATGGCAACGAAACATTAACCGTTATTAACCCCTTCAGTAAAGTGAGGAAACACACTCATGTACATGCCAAAGGACATAAACATATATACATTTCAAAAATCCAACAATTTATTGGCAAACACGTAAGGAAGGATTATGTTCTGAAATAAAATGAATAATATAACAAAAAACCGACATAACGAATTTTTGAATAACAGTATAAACAATATACACGGTACATGTAAAAAATTGTAAGTAGGCGATCAGTAGGCCCTACTTTGGCTGCCTCTCTTACCTACTGAGATCCTACAATGGCAGCGTCAGGGGACGTTTGGTAGGCCCTCAGTAGGCTGTCTTAATTAATATAACCTAACTACCTTTCAATTTTTAAATATATATCCATCCATAAAAGAATACCCATTGTATTGAAATTACACAAAAGTCATGCTTTGGTTTGAATGATTTATATTTAATTTATTCATAAATCAGTTTTTATATACATGAAGATGTAAATGAAACCTTATAAATGTCACTCACTGTCAATGTCAAATTAACAATATGTGTATATGATTTGTGTTAGTTAACTCTAAATTATTTTTAAGTTATAATCAAGTAAAAATTAAAAATAAATTGCTTATACTGCAGCTCAGTTTTCTTTTATACAAAAACATATTGACTCAATTGTATAACAGATGAACTTTACTTTATAGCAGGCAGCTGAATCACAGTGTACAAACTGTTGCATACAAAAATTTTATAGCCTAAATACGGTTTTTGAACAGTTTTTATCGCAATTTTTCACTATGTATACAATTCGTAAGGTAAGATAAAGGTAGGTTATGTAGGCTGCTTCATGAGTACCTAACGCTCGCCCCCTGCCGTGCCTACGAGTGCATAGAGAGGCAACTAATTTTTATTTCTGCTCAAGTGCACGTGTATAAGTATATTATGACGTTGTACTTGTATGAAGTTGACGAAAGACTCGAGAGGCCTTCGAGACCGCAAAACTCGACCGCTTCCGAACTCGTACGACTGACTCTGAATTGGGATGTAATATGGGCCACTGGAGGGGATAAGAAATTCAACATGGCGCGGAAGAGTCAACGCATATGCATGCGCAGCATAGGACTTGAAGGCTATTTTTCCTCCGTGTTTAAATTTTTGATGACAATGAGGCCCGTGCGTTTTTCTAAACTATATTTACATCAGGAAGTAGCTCCCGGTGCCCTTTTTTTATACTCTAGAGCTATGTAACTCACGAAAATCCAAGTTAAAATACGCAGCTGCTGATAAAGTGCTGTACCTATATGTATACGAGCACTGCTGTAGATATATGTATACGCGGGAAAGCTATCAGCAGCTGCGTATTTTAATTCGGATTTTCGTGAGTTACATAGCTCTAGAGTATAAAAAAAGTGCACTGTGAGCTGCTTCCTGATGTAAATATAGTTTAGAAAAACGCACGGGCCTCATTGTCATCAAAAATTTAAACACGGAGGAAAAGTAGCCTTCAAGCCCTATGCTGCGCGTGTGTATGAGGTGACTCTCCCGGGCCATGTTGAATTTCTTATCCCCTCCAGTGGCCCATATTACATCCCAATACAGTAGCATCACAGCAGCAGCAGCTCAACAAATATACATATATGCACATATTTCACTGTTGCGGCAAATGAGCGGAGTGGTGGAAGCATCTCGAACTGTCGATTTTTCCCAGTTCAAATATAGTTAACATGACCATTTATGCATTTTTTATAAGATTGATAATAACAAATAAATAGTAAAATAGGTATATTGTATAAAAATTTTTTAAATTGTTAATTAGTTATTGGGTATTATTCTTTTACTTGTACCAAATAAAAAATTATATGTGTCATTTTTCGTTTATGATGATTATGACACGGTAATTATTATAACCAGAATAAGTGGTGCACGATAATAATTACACACTTACGGTAGTACTAGTATAACAGTTTTCTTAATTTTACTATCAATAAAAATAGTTTTTAGTCGTAACAATATTTTTCAATAATGTTTCAGAGTCGGGCCAAGATTACAAGAAAAAGTTCTAGTCAATTGTTGAGTCTTCTCGATTTCATAGAATATTTTAGTTGAATTTTAAACAAAACATTGTAGTTGAAGAATCACTTATGATATCCCACATCAAGATAAGGTAAATCAAAAGTAAGCTCACTTGAGCACTTAGTAGCATTCTTAAATCGAGATTACATCTTGCTATTAACAAGTGAATTTTCTGTTGATGATCCGCTCAAACGGAGACACCCGAGCAGAATCCTCCCTTTCCTACTGCCGAACAAGGAGCCATACGGGAGGGCTAATAGCTACGAGAATGCGTTGCATAATATTGAAGTATACTGACTACTGACAGTGTTTAACCTAATACAGAATGGAGAGGATATCCAGCTGCTGAATCATCGAACTTCTTGATAAAGGCCCTCTTTCATAAGCTTCATTAGGAACGGATTGGGGGTGACGGCTGCTGTTGTGCTTTGAGTAGTTGTAGCATGCTATGAATAAACAACGCAAACTACCGAGATATTTTAAAACCGGTTGAGCTGAAAGAAGCTTGTTTGGTTACAATTTTGGATAAATGTGAGCTTATAAAAAAGCTGATAAAAATTCAAAAAACTTTATCTATGTTGCTCTAAGCAGTTAACCAGTTAAACTTAACTAGACACTTATAAACAGAAAAACCTAATATAGGAAAGCTGTAGAGTAAACAAACTTGGCTTTTACAATGCGATTACAGGTGTGTTACATCTGTGACATAAATTTTGTAATCTCACGTCAATCGTTAAAAAAGTCTGGTTTAGTTTAATAGGTTTGGTGGAATAGTTTATTTAAGGAACATTGATCTAATTTTAACTAGTTTATTTAAAAATATTTATCAATAATACGGTGATGCGTTTCATAAAAAAGAAGAACTTTGACTTCTGACTTTAAAAGTAACTTAATTTGACTGTGTTATTCTTGTATCATTCCAAAAAATTTGTAAAGTGCAGCTCAGACTGAACGTAATGCAATAAAAATGTTTATCACGGCATCAGTGAAAACATGCAATAAATAAAATGTATTAGAATAATTGAAAATTTTCTCTCATGTGACAGGTAAATATGATAAGAATCGCGGAATCCACAAGATGAAAGAAAATGAGCATAAAAAAACACATAACAAACTCAAGGTGTCCACTATTAAGGGAGTTAGAGTAAAAAAAAAATTTTGGCTGATGTTTGTGAAGATTAATCTATTTTGTTTTTTAGTGTTTTTTATGATGTACTAAAATTTTAGAGCGGCCATTTTGGGTGTACTCGTGGTAAAGCATCGTTTTTCAACAATTACATCGTTAAAATAGATGCTTTATACAGGCTAAACTAATATATTTTAAAATGTTCTACACAACTTTTCAAAACCGCGTGATAAGTTTGTGACCATCGGTCATCACTACAAAAAAAATGATATATTTTTTTTTTTTATTCTTTTCAGATCATAAAAAAAATCTTATGTAATAATTAAGTTCACTAAATTTGATGGGAGGACCATGATCGAAATCAAGGTCGCATAACATCATTTCTCCATAGAATAATTTTAACTACTTTTGTGTTAAATCTTTAAATTAGGCGCCAAGTAGTGCACGAGCTAGCAGTGGCCACGATACTGAAGATGACGTCATTACTATTTACTTTCAACAACTTTAGATATGGGATAGTCGGCCACTCCCCTCGTGCCTGCGAATTAATCAGAGGGACGTAACTACGCTCCAAGCCGCCCAAAAATCGAGGTCTTCAAGTAGATTAAGTTGCGCGATTAATCAGTCCCTGTCCAGGATCACTCCACTTGGCATGTTCTAAGGCATTGTCTTTTGGAATTATACTGTTGGGTACTATTAAGGTGTAAAAGTGCTTGTGTATACGACTTGCATTTCATGCACACGTACATTTATACTTTTGAAATTCAATAACTTCAAACCACATTGGCATTATAATTTAGTAAGTTATCCAATTTGAAAATGTATCAAGTGAATGGTGATTCAAATATTTTGTATTTTTTTTAGTTTTTACAGCTTGTATATTGTCACTATGTACAGTTTCTTTTAATGAAATAGATAATCCATTAATTTTTTTATAAATTTTTGTTGAACATGATTTATTTGTTTTTTCATAATATCTCCAAATAATAAATATTTCAATACTAGTACCGTGTATTGGTAGAAGGTGAAATTATTCTTATGTACCTATTGGTAGCCAATTAAAATTAAGGTAAGATATAATATCATAAAGGTTGGGCTCATAAAACACCTCTAGATCACCTATTAGCTTACGTCCAAGTACGTTAAGTAACAAAGGCCCAATCCCATCCATTATCCTCCTTAAACATCGTTCTGTGATCAAGGGATGGTATAATTAAGTATAAATATATTGATGATTAGTACTTAATTGAGGTTAAATAAAAGTATCAAGAAGAAAGGATGTATCTATGTGTGCTTCGTGCCGGATACCGACTCATGACCCATAAAATTGATTGAATAAATAAAATCTTGATATTTTGGGCTTATGTATGCGGGTAAACTATTGAAATCAAACAAAACGTTACATAAGTAAATTTTTGGCGCTGGACGTGGGGAACGAGTTATGGTGTGTGGACGATATATGTATATCTATCATTGTACATAAAAATCGATTGATAGCGCATAAAAATGGATGCTAAAATTAGTGTTTTACGGGATTTGAACTTTAGTTTTGTTTACGACGCATTCAATATTCACTAAGAATATATAACAAATTTAACAACTCAGAACACCCAATATAAACGTGAAATTAATGAACTTAATAATAAAATTGACGAATTGAAAAACGAAGTGAACGTATTGGCCCGTATTTTTAAGATATTTCGCAATCATTCTTACACTTTAGATTATACCGAAAAAATCGTGAGCTAACGACTAATATTGCCTTATTAACAATTAGAAAATTAAATACTAAATGAAGCTTTATTCATTTATTTATATAAATTTGTACGATACGTTAATCACATAGGATATACCTGGTGCTGTCGTAAAGCTGTAGAAATAGTGGCCAAACTTGAAGTTTTTTTTTTTTTTTGAAGCAACCCTAATAGTTTTTAATAATTTGCATGCAGTTAAAAATACTAGCGAGATAAAATTCTGTAACCTTGGACTTTTGCATTGTTATTACGGTATATATATTTTCAGAGTACAAGCAACGACAACAAAGTCGAACTTATCGTATGGCTTAAGTATCAGACCATAACATTGAATAAATAAATTACTAACTGGTCATCATGACTCATCGCCAACGTACTGGATTATTTTTGAATAAGATCAACGAGCAAATTGAAAGTCAAGGAGGTGAAAATTTAAAAACAAACGATCATATTGATTGGCGCAAAGCCGTGTATGATAATATAAAATCAATTGTTGATGAAAACTCTGTGTTTGAAAAACGAATTCAGGCCTTAGAATTTTCCGATGAGGGTAAACTTGATTATAAGGCTCAATATGATGATCTATATGAAAAAGTTAATGCTTTACAACAAATAATAAATTATCTAAGCTCCAAAAGTTTAATAGAAAAAGGAAATTTAGAATTTCGTTGATGCTCCTGAAATTTTACGGTCTCGAAAACGTTCACAATTCTAATCAGAATTAGAGCAGTATTTAAACTGCATTTGTCCGTCTGATAAAGAATTACCGTGTATATTGGCTGGATGTTGCCTCGGCGCGGCCAAAGATTAGTAGTATTAGAGGGAACAAGATTTAAAAGGTTTCGAGTAATTTACAGAAAAAATTAAAGACCGCTATTGGAACGCAGGTGTTCAACGCGGGTTAAAACAAAAAATTGAGTTTGGTATAGATATAATCATAACATGAAGCTTACACGGTTTAATATCCTACTCAGATTTTGGGTATTGCACGGTACTTAGGAATTTTCTCGGATGAAAAAATGTTTTTATTGCAAATAGCGGGTCATTTTGATCAGGTTGTTAAACAAGCGGTAATGTGTGATAAAGAGGGAAAAGTTGAAAATTCGATCAATTTATTGGCAGATTTTGACGCTGATGATCGTAAGCCGTACAATCAAAGCTCACGGAATGAGAATCGCGAAGTAAAACAATCATTAAACGAGCAACCAAGGACTAAATCACAGCCCCAAGTATTAAATCAGTCACCTCGACAAAATAACACATACAATCAATCAATAAATCAACGTAATATTCAACAATATAAACAAAATACCCCTATAGCTGGATTAACACAAAATTCACAAAATTAAATTCAAATTACGGGTCCTTCGAAAACAAATCAAATTACGCTTCGTTCGTCTGAAACTACAAGCACAAACACGGATAATGGTGTCGATGAGGTGAAAAAGAGAAATTCCATGAATAATAGTAATAATATCTATTAACAAAAACAAACTCAGACTGAACAATTAAATGAAACACTCAGAGATATAATAAATAATGACGAATCAAAAAACGAAACAATGTTGAGACAAGTACCTGGAGATACGCATTGCATAAATTAACCTGAACACATTTTAATAAGTTCTCGATGAATACAATTGATATTGTTTGAGAATGGGTACTATATCGATTTCAATGAACAGTGTTGTACAAAAAATTAATAAGAAATCAGTCAACGTTAAAAATCGTCCAAAGAATCGAATACTTAAAGGATCGCAAAGAGTTATGAATAACAAATTGTTTCAATTAGATATTATAGCGGAAAATATGCGTGCATCAAATTTTGTTAAACCACGTAAAACCGATCCAATGCTATCAAATAATTCAATTATATCAAGTAAAAATGATAAAAAGTTAAAATTAAATACAATACTCGAATATCCTACAGATTTCCTATTATATGATATTTATCCGGAAGATAAAATTACAAGCATAATTTGTTGTCCACAAATTTTAATAATTATTGAAGGTATCACAGCAAGTGCATTAGTAGACTCAGGAAGTGAAGTAACGTGTATGTCAAAATCATTTTATGAGAAAAATAAAAGTTTTGAAAAGTTGCCTATGTTACCGCTAGTAGGAAAAATGATAAAAGTACGGCACAAAAGAACACTAAAATAAAAAAGCAAATTTTTGCAAAAGTAAAATTTGAGGAAACTATAGTATGTATACCATTTATTGTTGTGCCTCAACTGGCCAAAGATATTATTTTAGGTTACGATACTTTTAAAATGTTAAATACGATAATTTACTCTGAACAAGAAACAATAAATATAAGTTATAAAAAATTAACAAGTAAATATAGCTATGCTGAAATCTATTGAGTCGTTAGGTTGCGTTTAATCTATTAAAATTATTGTCGGATTACATTCGAAGAAATTTAATCCAGTATCCACAGATCTCATGTATGAATCCATTAATTTCGATAACCAGTATTGTATCATTGATAGCAATTATAAACTGACGTCGGAAGAAATTGATTCTTAATTGAATACATGCCAGAATCTTACGTGCATACAAATGACACAATTAAAAGCATTAATTTACGAATACAAACATATTTTTGGAAAACGTCCAGGTTTGATTAATAATTATTAATATATACTTTTTCTAAAAAATGATCGCCCGTCTTACACAAAACAATACCCTATACCCTTAAATTATTGACAAAAGGTATTGGATAAAATACAAAAAATGTGTAAATTAAATATTATACAAAAATCGTATAGTCCATACATAAATCCTATAAGAGTCGTTATAAAAAAAGACGATACTCTCCATCTTTGTCTGGATGCTAGAAAATTAAACGAACAATCAATTGACGATTATGAATCACCGCCAAGTTTAAAGGAACTTTTTTCGCGATGTAAGAATGCTAAAATAATATCAAATTTAGATTCAACCAGTTCATATTGGCAAATACCATTGGCTGAAGAATCGAAACAATATACTGCATTTAAAATGGACAATTACGTGAACGAATTTAATTTTGTTGCTTTAGGCATAAAAACTTCTGGATCCGCTTTTTTGCAAGCATTACATGGGATATTTTTTAATTTAAAAAGTTTTCTATTAACATTTGTGGATGATTGGGCCTTATTCTTTGAAGATTTTGACACACATATAAAACATTTAAGATTATTGTTTAATAGGATTGCAAAACATAATTTAAGGTAAAATTTAAAAAAAATTGGTTTTCGCTCAATTGGAAATCGAATTTTTAGGGCTCAAACTATCAGCTGACGGTCTTAAGCCACAACCAGATAAAATTGCATCTATAAAGAATTTTCTAGTGTCACGTAATACAAATATGCTTCAATCGTTCTTAGGTCTAGTAAATTTTTATGCTGAATTTGTAAAAAATTATTCATATCATATTATACCATTAAATCAATTGTTAAGAAAAAATACACCTTTTATTTGGACTGTTGAACATCAACCAGCTTTTGATAATTAAAAAAAATGTTCGATAAAAATATGATGTTAAAATTTCCCGATTTTCGTAAACCATACATTCTTACAATGGATGCTTGTGATTACGCAATTGCCGGTGTTTTATCTCAACTATAAATGATGAAAATGAAGAAGAAGTAATGACATTTATTAGTCGTAAGCTACGAAGTAGCAAGAAAAAATATTACACCACAGAAAAAGAATTATTAGCTGTAGTATGATCACTACATAAATTACATACGTATTTAAGAGGGGCAATCAAAATTTTTGTACACACTGATCATGAAGCTCTGACATTTTTTAAAACTTGCAATTTTAATAATTCTCTGTTACGACGTTGGCAATGAGCATTCCAGAATTACAATTTATAAATTTCAAATATTAAGGGTAAAAATAATACCAGCGTAGATTTTCTAAGCCAGGTGCGATTTCTCAGAGAAAAGCTCCTGCTGAATTTTCCATATTAATAATCTTAGCACATGAACCTAGTAAAGAATTTAAACAGTCATTACCACATTTTCAACAGTTACAACAAAATGATGAGCACATTCAAAAGATTTCAATCTTGTTGAAACAAAATAGTAATCGTGCAAATCGTTGTTTTGTTAATTAAAATAATTATGTATATAAAAGAGAAAATGATGTATTAAAATTAACTTTGCCACAAAACTTTTTATTATCATGCAAATCTGAAGTTCACACATTGTATTTACATATAGGATCAAAGAAGAATCATATAAACTTATCAAAGAACATTTTTTTGTTCTAAAATCAAAAAGTATTATTTATAAGTTCATTAAACATTTCCACATTTGTCAGATAAATAAGATTAATACTATTAAATATCTTGAACACTTTACCCCGATTTATACCGATAAACTATTGGATTTGCTGTCAATTGATTTTTATGGCCCATTACCAACTACTAAATATGGCTATATATACAGTGTCGACAATTGATATTTTTCTAAATATGTCGTTCTATACCCTACGTGCAAGGCCACCACAGAAAATGTAATAAAAAATGTTTCAAGATTATGTTATAAAATATGGAAAACCCAAACGTCTCATACAAGATCTTGGTACTCAGTTTACATCTAATATATGGTTAAACCGATAAAAAAAAAAAATGATTCGGATTTCAATCTCAAGTATAAGACATTTGCAATCTAACATAGTCGAAAGAATTCATCGTAAATAAGCTCGTTTCTTTTAAACGTGGTTAAATGATAGCGATGGTAGTTGGTATAATTATTTAGAGTTGATTACCAGTATTATTAACGAAACAATGTATCAAACTACAAAGTTTACTCCTATTTAGTTATGTTTGGATGAAAAACCGAAGACGTTTTGGGAAAAATACATAAAAGTTCAAAAACGACACGAGTTATGGTGTAATGATAAGAAAGAATTAGCAAAACTCAATATGAATACATTTCTACGAAATCGCGCAAATAAATAAAGTCACAGAAATAAATTTTTTGCATTTAAGATAAACGACTTAGTGTTAGTCAAAGCCTAAAAAACTTCTGACGCGTAGAAAAGCGAATAGCTAAGTTTTACTCTCTTTATGAAGGCCCATATCGAATAATAGAAATATTTGGTGATACATTGAATTGAATTGAATTTATTATTAAGGAGCTAAGAGTAGAGCGCTCTTCGTAGCTTGGCTTGTTACATATAATCTTTAATACAATTGTAAGATTAATTGCTAATTAACACTGGTGTCATAGGCACCCACAACAAAGAGACCGTATATAAAACTAATATTAAAACAACAATAAATTGAATAATAATAATTAACCATATAAATAAATAAAATAAAATAAGCAAAGTAGGCAGACGACTAGTCTTTGAAAACGATAACTATGTACACACTGGTAACACACACAAAATTCACAGACACGCCCCTTAGAAACGACGGAAGTGGTCCTGCCGCAAAAATTCAGCTATTTTCCTCTTGAAACAGGGTCGTTTAAACTGCACACGAATTTCAATTGGTAAGCGGATCCAGAGTCGAGTAACGTAAACACTAAACGAGTCACTGTAGAACTCAGTCCTCGTCCACGGGATAACCAGATCCAAGGCATTTTCTCTCTTAGAGCCTGATGCATCAGACGAGCGGAAATCCATCCTCTCAGAAATATACCACGGCTCACCAGATTTTAAAATGCTACAAAGCAAGCCAACACATACAGTCCCGACGAACACTGTAGGGCATAAGATTGAGGCGAATGTACGCGGGTGTGATGCGTTCATTTTTCTTGAGCCCCGTAACAAATCTAACAGCCACGTTCATAGAACGCTGCATTTTCACTAACAGCTCCGATGATAAGCCAAGAAACAGGCAGGCAGCATAATCGTAGTACGGGAGAACAACTGATCTTACAAGCAGCAAACGCATTTCAGGCACGAGAGAGTCACCACACTTACGCAGTCGAGAAAGAGCAGCGTAGCACTTCCTACTGGTCTCCGTAATCTGCTGCGCAATAGTCAGATGCCCATCAAGGATAACTCCCAGGACCCTAACTGCATCGCTGTACTCAACGAAATTACCACCTACTCAAACCTTCGGTGGATTAAAGTTACAAATACGGCCGACAAAGCCACGGGAGTTATACCACACAACCTGCGTCTTTCCTGAATATATTTCCAGGGCACAATTAATGCCCCACAGACCAAGCACATCAAGGTCATGCATGCATATATGTGATGTTTACAGTGTCTCAGCACAGAAGGCGCATCGTTCATGTACAGCGAGAACAGAAGAGGGCCCAACACACTCCCCTGAGGGATACCCGCCCTCCAATACAGTGGAGCCGATCTTCCGCCTTCATTGTCCAACGCCACCTGTTGTCAACCAGATAGGTAGAATCCAATCCATGCGAATGCTGAGTTGGAGAATCCAAGCTTCCCAAGGTTCACCAAAAGCAAGCTGGTATCAACACAGTCGAATGCCCTTGAAAAATCGACAGCAACAAGTAGCGTGATCAGCTGACCTTCTGCGGCCTCCTTTATGTCATCGACCATCTTTATGAGTGCAGTATGTGTGCTATGATGCTTTATGAAGCCGGACTGCAGGTGATCAATGAGGTCACGGAGCTGAATATCTGCTCAGCAGCGACAGCTTTCAGAATCTTAGAGATGGCCGACAAAAGAGCAATTGGTCGAAGATGGCTAAGGTCGGTTGGCTGTCGACATTTAGGAGTCAGACGTATAAATGACGTTTTCCACGCAACAGGAAATACTCCCGACTGTAGTGAGCAGTCGAATATATGCAACAAGACTGGGAGAATTGTTGGAAGACAGTTCCTGAGGCTCCTTTCAGGTATACCATCCGGGCCAACAGAATTAGACTTAGCCTCGGCGATGGCCTTCAATAGGCTCAATACATATATGTTACATGATGAAAAAAGAAACAAAGTCAGAGAAAATTTCCATTTATTTAAACTTAAATCTTACTTCTCAAAAATTTTATAAGGATCGTACAAACATATCCGTTAATTTTCTTATAAAAAAAAGAAAGAAAAAAAAAATTTTTTTTATCGAAAACGTTAGTTGTTGATAGATTGTGATGTCAATTACATTAGAAGAAGTAGTTAAGTCTTCATTAACGGGGCTACGTGATGCTTGTGTATAGACTTAAAAATGAAGTGATTGGTTATTATTTCAATAAAGTTGGACCCAAGCTGGAAGAGCCAAAAGAAAAGAAGAATTTCGACTTTTTGTCTTAATACCACGTAGACGTGAAACAATTTTTAATTATGAAATTATTAAGTTGGAAATCAATCAAGTCAAAATTGGTGCATATCTAAAAGTAAGAGAACAAGGTGTACAGACAAAAAAAGATTTATCAAAATCTAATTACCAAGGACCCACTGGATTTCGCAAAATTTAGTTTTTGTTAATAACACCAGTCAAAGAAAGCAAAAGAAAGTAAAAAAATACCTCTAGTTCCACCTTCCAAACGATATATTAATTTGTCTAAAGAAATGACTTTAAAAAAACGCAAGCTCTCGACTCTTCACCCACGTAAAGCTGAGAAAAGATACCCTCACTCGTGAGGGTGCTGACAGTTTTTAGATCGCGAACGGGATACCCTTCGATACGCCACTCCTGGCAAAATCGACCAACCTTAAGCGAGCCGCGAGCCAGTACATCGGAATATTGCACAGCAGTCGGTCCTAGTCGCATGAAAGCAGTCGTAGCCCCTTTTGTGAGTACCGCGTCGTTAAGTTGAACTTTCTCTTTAGCCCCGCGTCCCACCTACGCGCCCAGTGCGAGTCCCGAGTTATTAAGCGAAAGCTTAGACTCGAAAAATAAGTTACGTCGACGTAACACTATCAAAAAAAAACGAATGGACAGTGGGTGCTTGGCAGCGATGGAATATAGTTCCGGCCAGATTTAGGAATTCTCAAGGACCCAACCTTTCTGACGTGGGAAATTACACGAAGGGAAAAATCATGTAGCAAACGCATAGCGGTGATGGAAATGCCCCCTCTTTTTTGACCCTATGCGATCGGCTAATGACGTCTACGCTTTCAACGCATGTGAGTCTATAGCTCTTAAGCATAAGCGTTAGCCATGGAGCAAACGCAAGAAGGCCGCTGGCTTTTTTCGATCGTGCCTATGCATTTTCGGGAGAAAGGGGATACCGTCCTACAGTCAGTTATAGTGTGTAGTAAGCTAGTAGTATATAAGTATCTATACTGACTGATATAAGACGGTATCCCCTCTCTCCTGAAAACGCATAGGTACGATGGAAAAAACCAGCGGCCTTCTTGCATTTGCTCCATGGCTAACGCTTATGCTTAAGGGCTATTGACTACATGCATTGAAAGCATAGACGTCGTGAGCCAATCGCAAAGGGTCGAAAATGGGGGAATTTCCATCGCCGCTATGCGTTTGCTCCATGATTTTTCTCTCTGTGTAGATTAAAAAAAAATAGTATTGAAGGTGAGGCGCGAGATTCAAATAACGTCCAATAACACAAGCGCATATCACCTGATGACCTGGGGCGCTTACTGGCCACTCTGTTTAATAAATAATTTTTAATAACACAAGCGCCTGTCACCCAATGACCCAGGGCGCTTACTGGCCATTCTGTTAAATAAATAATTATTAACAACACAAGCACCTATCAGCCAATGACCCGGGGCACTTATTGGCAACTCCGTTAAATAACCAATTATTAAAATAACACATTCGCCTATCAGCTAATGACCCAGGGCGCTTACTGGCCACTTTGTTAAATAAATAATTATTAATAAATAACACAAGCGCCCATCACCTGATGACCTGGGGCGCTTACTGGCCACTCTTTTAAATAAATAATGATTAATAAATAACACAAGCGCCTACTACCTAATGAACCGGGGTGCGCTGACTGGCCACTCTGTTCAATAAATAATTATTAAAATAACACAAGCGCCTATCACCTCATGACCCAAGGCGCTTACTGGCCACTTTGTTAAATGAATAATTATTAATAACACAACACCTATCACCGTAGAACCTGGGGCGTTAATTGCAAATCTATTGAATAAACAATTATTAATAAATATGTCAAGCACCTTTTTCCTGATAATCTAGGACACTTATTTGTAACACTATTAAATAATAAAAAGTTGATCGATAACATATGTAAACATATCACAATTTTGATTGCTTATCTAGTACGACAAAGATTTTTTTAATTGGCGATCTTGTGATAACTTGACAATTAATTATTTAATAGTAGCCAGTGAGTACCCCGGGTCATTAGGTGGTAGTCGCTTGTGTTATTGATAATTATTTATTTAACAGAGGGGCCAGTAAGCGCCCCGGATCATTGGGTGATAGGTGCTTGTGTTATTTTAATCATTATTTATTTAACAGAAAGGCCAGTAAGCGCCCCGGGCTATCAGGTGATAGGCACTTATNGTAGCCAGTAAGCGCCCCGGGTCATCAGGTGATAGGCGCTTGTGTTATTTATGAATAATTATTTATTCAACAGAGTGGCCAGTAAGCGCCCCGGGTCATCAGGTGATAGGCACTTGTTTTATTTATGAATAATTATTTATTCAACAGAGTGGCCAGTAAGCGCCCCGAGTCATTAGGTGATAGGTGCTTGTGTTATTAAAAATTATTTATTTAACAGAGTGGCCAGTAAGCGCCCCGGGTCATTGCGTGATAGATGCTTGTGTTATTTGACGTTATTTGAATCTCGCGCCTCACCTCCAGTACTATGTTTTTTTAATCTAGTGATTTCCCACGTCAGAGAGGTTGAGTCCTAGAGAATTCCCAAATCTGGCCGGAACTATATCCCATCACTGGTGCTTGGGTACCTAAGTAAGAAGTTAAGCTTTTATACAGTTATATGGCCAATAATATATCTAGATATTAATTATAAATATAAATATATCTATCATGAAACGGTACTGTGTACAAAGGTGGTGCAATTATCGTTGGAAAAAGTATACCTACGTTGTTGGGTGGGAATTCAATAAATATTTTAATATTAAATAACAATTATAAACAATATATATAAAATTGCACAATACAATACAAATCATATAAAGGCTGGCCAGTACAAGACTGTGCGCTTTCCTCGAATTTTTCAATGGTTTCAAAACAAGTGCCTACTGCCTACGCTAATTACATCTGTAACGCCACGCTCACATTTATCACATACGTTCACATACTTATTTCTACTCCATATTTCATATTCAAAATATAATTGTATCTTAAAAATCAAGACAAACCATCCTGTACTACCACTTTCTTCGATAGCATAGTACTACATGCCAGTGAATGTCCCCTCAGGACGTTTAATGCACATAGGTTTTTATAAGAGATATTATTGTAGTATCAAATGCATTCTAAAAACACCTTTCGAAATTTTCAAAACGAATTGCAGGTCGTTCAACTGTACCCTTATTCACACGTATAATTTTAAAAACTCGCAGTTTTATGTGTAACCTTATGAAGAAATCACTTACAATCGTATTAATAAGATCTGTATTATCTCCCTGAAGTTTGTTTACATAAAAGATTACTTTTAGATGAACCTGTTTAATTTTCAAATATATCTATAATTTTTTTTTTTAGATCCCTAATAAAGAAGGGGTCAAGTATACGTGAAAGCGTGTATGTAAGTTCATCCATGTGATAAAAATAATTTCCAGCGTTGCTGCATATATTTGCGCTCCTTCTACCTCTCTGAATTTTGTTTTCAACAACAAAGAAAGAATTATGAAAGAAAATAACGAAATAAAAATTGATTTTTGTATGTATATAGTACGGAAATTTTTATTTTTTAACTATGTAATTCTTAAAAAGTGTAAAAATGTATAAACAATAATTTACTTATTTTACAAGTAACAAATTATTGATAAATAAAAAAAAATATGTATTTCATAAAATAACTTATTCATGTAATGTAAAATAAAACTAAATAAATGAATACACAATAAATGAAAATTTGCATTGAAAATAAGTTACGAACTGTACGATAATATGTAGTAATCACATTTGTCTGGAAGAGACATGGTGAGGGGAGGTGTGTAGGGGACTTATGGTGAGGGTGACAGGGTAAAGGGGGAAATCAGATAAATTAGGAAGAAGAGATTTCCGTTCCATAGAAATCTGTCATTTTTCAAATTCCAGCCCCCCAAGCACGTGACATAAAGAACTTCGTTCTTCAAAGAAGTAAAATTGAAAATGTGTGGTGTGATTTGAAAAGAAAATGTTGTGTCGTATGATATCGTACAATATCGTTTGATACAACGTATATTTATAATGATAATTGTCTTGTCTGCCATGTAGTTACATAGAAGTATAAATTTATACATGGACATCCAAGCACCCACTGTCCATTGGTTTTTTTTGTGGAGGGAGGGAGAATGCCTTGATGCACACTGTAGGGACAGCGGTAGTGTTATACTTACTAGATTTTTTTTATTAGATATCTAATACTTACTTATTCCCCCCCCCCCCATCTTACGTCGTCGCTTTAGTTCTACTCCAGAACCGCGTCAGCATTACTGTAGGGTGCAGACACCAGGGAGATCACCGTACCTCACAGCATTAGCGAGCAAACTCGCCACCAGTTGCTAGAGGTACCAATCCTCTCGAGTCCTGAAAAGGACTTGGGGTCTCTGAGGATCCGCACCTGTTACCTGGCGTTTCTTCATAGGCTGCAGTCCTTACAAGCACCACTAAATGCTTGGTGCTTTCTCTGGCTGATAAGTAAGTGTACTTAGCGCAGAATGGGTTGCGTTTAGCTTTATTCAGTCATTTATTCAGTCATTTATTTATTCATTCATTCATTTATACATCATTTATATATAAAAAAAAAAAACCGTGTCGCCTAGCCAGTGACTTCAGCGTCCCACGCAGCGGTTCTCTCCTCTTCATTCTTTTGATAGATCACTAACTCCACGTAGCAGTGCAGTGCATCTCAAAGGTGATGGTTTCGGGAGTGCGTACCACGCCGAGCCTGTCTACTAGCTGCTGCCGCTCATGGTACCATCTCTCACACGCGAAAATCGTATCTGTAACGGTATCATCCAACGTGGGGCAATAATCGCATCTAGGTAATACTATCACCGCTACGTAATAGAGATAGGCATTAAAGTGACCATGCCTGGAATAGAACTGGGTAAGATAATGATTAATATCCCTCTGTCCCCTCCCCACCCGCTCCCGTAGGTTTGGTATCAGCCGGTGCATCCATCTATCTATACCAGCTTGATGCCACTCCTGCTGCTGCGTCACGAACGTTTTCTCCCATTATAATCTTTCACGCTATTAATAATATTACTTAGTACAAAAAATATTTGAGCGTACTGTGTTAATTAAACGCACTGGATTATTGAGATAAAGGCGCTCGTTCATTAATAAAGCAAAATAATATGTTAATTACGTTGAGCTTGTCATTTTTCGAAAAGTGAAAAAAAGTTTTAATAACTTGACAATTACGTTTTTCTATTTGTAGTTAAATAAATGATCAACTGCAATTGAAAAGCTTTTACTTGATGCGTCAAATTATTTTTTTATCCATGAATGGAAAGAAAGTTTTCTTGGATCGTGTACCAAAATTGGAAATAAAAAATTAAAAAATCTTTTTAGTCACTGGTATAACAAAATACGTAAGTAATCATAAAAAAAGTATGAAACATTTAAAGTAATGTTGTAATAAAAAAAAAAAAAAAATTTGCACCGAGTAAGATTAGAACCTGGAGCCTCAAAACAAACATTTGCCCTCCTGCTCTAGCCACTTGAGCTATCAAAGCTTAGAGTAACAGATGGCTAAAAGTTACATATGTTTATCGTTAAGTTTCGAAGCTTGAGATTTAATTGAAGCTTCATCGTATTATTACCGTTAAGCTATGTATTAATAGTAATAATATATAAATTATCCAATAAAGATATCAGCGCAATGGGGCGTTTGGGTAAAGGCGTTCAGCATATTAGTAAATAATATTACTTAGTACGAAAAATATTTGGAGCACACTGTGTCGTTGTGGTGAATGCCTTCATTTATAATTCAATAATTTCACTTATCATAAATGTGAAGAACAATTAAGCGCACTGGATTATTGGGATAGAGGCGCTCATTCATTAATAAAGCAAAATAATATGTTAATTGCGTTGAGTTTGTCATTTTTTGAGAAGTGAAAAAAAATTGTTAATAACCTGACAATTATGTTTTTGTTTTCATAGTTGAATAAATGATAAACTGCATTCAAAAAGCTTATCTTTCTTTCAAGGACAAAAAGCGAGAAAAGTAATGCGCGCAGCTCTTTTCCGTATGAGTAGTGTACAACTATAGCTATAGATATATAGCCCGTTGTATTCATATACATGTAGGTTTAGCTTCTTCTCTCTCCATCACCGATGCACATATTTGAGTTCTCATGTCTCCCTCACTCATCTCCCCTTACCTCTTCCCACGAGCTGAGCCTACAATAGAAAACGCTCCGCCAGCCAATAGAAAATGTGTGCATGGTTCCTCTGCTGGCCACGATGGATTGGCGCTCAAATCAGCGCCGAAACATCGGCACACTCTTTAACATAGGTACTGGCAATCTCCCTACTTATCTCTGCTATCATGTACATTTTCTATGCAGCTCGTTAAACTGTCAGAGGACGACTGCATCTTTCTTAGAAACGCTCCAGTATATTATAACCACATTGATTTAATTCTGTTGCAGGTAGCCTCAATTTTATGTCGACGCCATCTAGCAGATCCTACTGAACTAAAGCGAAAAGCTAGCGTATTTATGCAAAACTTTGAGCTCATTTATTGATATTGTTATTATATTTTTTAAGATAAAAACTATACTAAAACCATCTAGGAAGTGTCATGAATCAGTGTGCAAAGTTTCAGCAAAATCTGTTTAGTAGTTTTCACGGTAAGCAATTACAACGGTTTTAGCGACTTTGCTTTATATATTAGTAAGATAAGATAAGGCAAATTTATATGATTTTACCACTTTTTTGAGTGTTTTTATTATAATGCTCGTAATTTTATACATTACAGCTTATTATTTTGTATAGCACTATAGTTTAAGTAACTGAGCTTATCCGAAATTGGTTGGGCTTATACTAAATAAATTTAAACAAACTATACGTGTTGTTTAAGGTAATTTGATTTAGTTAGAATGTGAGAATTCTGTTAAAAATAATTATTATAAGCCTGTACTACACGATTCAAAGATCATTTTACCTTTATGTTTTTTTAGTACTATGTGTTGTAAGTTTAGTAAGCTTGGACAAAAAAAAGATGACATTAAAGTTGTCCAAAAAAGTCTATGGCGTGTACAGAGAATCCTTTTGTAGTTTTTACAGAAAATAAATATAACAAATTAAACGCTTGGAATACACGAATGAATTGTTATAAAAATCGTAGTTAACACTGTATAGAAAAAAAGTATAGCTCATGGCTCATTTTGTAAGTAATTTTTTTCTTACGGAAAATAAATTCGCACTCATTTTCTTTTAATCTAGCGAGCACTGGTATTAACTTGAAAATAATTAAGAGTCTGTTGGTATCACTTTTGTCAATATGTGCAAGCACCATTGTGTATATATATTTAACTGTATGCCAAGACAACGATTTGATCAATACCTTACAGAATATCTTAATTTTTTTTACAGTTACCTATTTTTATCGTACAATCGAAAAGCTAAATTTTTTCTATAGAACAGTTAGTGTTCCAATATGTAACTCCTGGTTTAGAGTTAGAAAATTACGATGTTTTTATGTTGCTCTATAAGAGGTTTTGTATAATATGCAAACTTTGAGAGCAAGTATCTCAAAATTTTTGATAGTTAGAGGGGTAAATAAAGACACCACTAGAATTAGCAGATTCTCATCTCATAATTAAACTACCTCCAACCTCTTAACTTCTTTCGTTAGAACCCCTTCAAGTCAATACTTTCGTTTATATCTTTCATTTAAATTTTGTTACGTTTCTTATAACCAACAAATTGTTTGAAATTGCAGGTTCTTTTTTAATGTTAGGGTGCGTATACATAGGAGTCCCGAAGTCCCGAGATTGACAGACTAAAGCTCGAGAAATCACGTTGGCGGTATAATTTTGATTGGTCTCTCGTAAACGTCTTACAAGTTGAAATACTATTTTGTATTGTTCATTGAAAAAAATTATATTGTTTGACTGGAAATCGAACTAGAACGATGCACCTCAAATCTTCTAACCTAAAAAAAATTATTTTAGTGTTATTGAAAAAAATGCTAATACTCATGACAAGATTGCACTAAAAAATAAAATTAAAAAATTACTTTTAATATATCGTGTTTTGTTAAATCACTTGGAAAAACTTCATTTTCATCATTTGATCCAAGACATATTCACTTGATGATAATTTCTTGAAACACCTGTGATTCCAATTATTGTTTGTAATGTTTAGAGATTCATTGCAGTATTTACAGGTTAGTGACTAAAATAAGACATTCATATTCTCAATTTACAATGAATGAGTTAAAAAAACTTTTTGATGGAAAGGTTATGTTGTTATGACTTTATATTTAACATAATTTTAATTAATTTAATTGACTTAACTACATTACTGTACTTACTGTTATGATACTATTGCTCATTTTCATTCAAGGTGTGTAACACAATAATTTTATTTCGACTGTTATTACACTTCAAACTTAAATTTCATTAGGAACAGCACGTTATGTATACAAACAGGGAATGAGATCAAAGAGGCACCTTATATTTTTTATATTTTACCGCCAACGTGATTTCTCGAGCTTTAGTCTGTCAGTCTCGGGACTTCGGGACTACCATGTATACGCACCCTTAGTTTATCTATGTTCTTTGGATAAAAAAAACTTTAAGGATGTTTGAAAAAAAAGAACTTTTTACAAGTGGCCAACACAAGGACCAAATTTTTCAACAAGCTTTTTCTCGCAAACTTGACAAATGATCAAACCTAAAATTTTGAAAACTAATATAATTAAATTAGAAGCTTCTTGAAATTTTATTTTATTCTGACGCCAATAATTTTACGTGCAAATTTTTTTAATCCAAATGAGATGATTTCTGTATTTTTTATTCAAGATATAATGGTTATCCTTGATTAAAATACAAGTTAGAAATAAACTTACATATAAGTCAGTGCTACTACTGTTTAGTTTCAATACGATGGTCTCAACAAACTTACTAATATGCAAGAAATTTGACATTTCCTTTCCATCTTAACCTAAACTGTTGTTCATTTTATTCAAGAACAGTAACCTTTTTAATTTAGGCTTCAAAACTTACCAAGAAGCAGAGTTAAATAATAATGTAAAGTATTATTGCGTATACCCATACATTACAAGCAGGAGAGTAAAAAATATTTCGTGCATGCAATATGTCGCCTCGTGCACGCAAACAAGGCCCTCTTAAGAACCCTGCAGACTGCGTGTCAGTACCCCTTTTCATGGTTCCTTTTACGAAGTCTATAATATAAGATGTGGAAGAGACCGCACCCGCCAAAAGAAACAGCAGTAGTCTGACATTTATTTCTCAGTATATAGGAACACTCGCACTCTAACGTCGACTTCCTCTTTTTCAAGATGGGCCACACTTCCCTCTTACTCCCTACCCTTCTCTTTTTGATGTTTCCTGGTTACTAATAGTTGGTTGTTCTCATGTAAAGAGCCACCACGGCTGTTTTTTGAAAGAAGTTTTCAAAATGTAGAGAGACCAAATGGAAAAATAAAGGATTGAGGGTGACGAAGGAATGTCATTGAACATGTATTCTCTTGCATCACTTCTGCGTACTGTCATCGTTGACATCTAACGCTATTTGAAAAAATTGAAGAGCATAAATATTGTTACATAAGTATCAAACATATAGGTACATATGAGGAAGAAAAAAACAAGTGGGAGAGTTGGAAGTTCATTTGCCCTGCAAAGTACAAGCAGCCTTTTTTTACAACCTCGAGAGTTAACAACACGCCCGTACGTGGTTCGTGATCGCTTGAACGATTCTCAGTAAGGAATGAGTTCTTAGTTGTATAATAATATTTCATGCGAACGATGATGACTGGCTAGACATGTCCAGCGGTTTATAAAAATTAAAACACAAGAATAAAGCTAATGAATCGCGTATAATTTATGTAAATATTACCAGAAAGTAGTTAAAGTATAGAAATCTATTTTTCATGTTTAAATAAATAAATAAATAATTTTATGATATATTTAACTTAGTCATTTATTATCTCACGTAACCATTCAATTTGCATACATAGCGACTTTTTCCAGTAACCATTATTACCATTTTATTCCATTGCTATATTAGTACAAAAATACTAAATGTATTGGCCATTTAAGCCTTGTTTAATGTGTTTTTTTTCGACACAGTCTTAAGCTATGAAAATTGTTTACTGTATAAGTTTTTTTTAGAACTGTTTGCCCATGTATTTCAAGTTTTCAAAAGCTTATGAAATAAAAAAAGAATAACACTGAAAGTTTTTAATTCTAACTATGTTAAACAGCGTGCCAGGAGGCCGTATGTTGTACTGGCAACGCGTGATTATCAGATATAAATTAATTACTTCTCAATAAACAGGAGCATTAAGAATCAACAACCAAAGCTTATTAATCACGAGTAATTTCTGGATAAAGGGTTGCGAGTTTGACGCTAAACCAGCTTGTAAAAATCTCGAGCGGATATATCTTACAAGGCGGAAAATGATGATGAGTGAATCGTTGCCAACTAAATTCATTTATTACCTACATGTAGCAGCCATCTCTCCACTGTAGCTTGGCGCAGGGATATAGCACACCATCCAATTCCTAAATCCTGCTTGATTAAACTTCTTCGGTTCTTAGGGCGCATTGTTCTCCGAACTATGAGAAAAACGGTGTAAGTTTACAGTACAGCGTGTATGATCTATAGACATAACGTTCAGTGCATCATAACACTCCATTTACTGGATCATGACTTGCCATTGATCAATATAAATTTATATGGGATACTGCTGGATGTTCCGTAGTTGAACTAGTGACATAAATTTTTCTATGTGCTGTGAATTTAACGGAATAGTGCTCTGCGTCCCTTTACTTGCAGAGCCACTGTACGGGCAGCAATTGAAGCTTACTTCGCAAGTTTACTTGTCTCTTGAACACTGGCTCTTTCAATAAAAAAAACGCTTTCTGAAAAGCGTGGGCAGCGTACGAAAGCTTTTTTATGAGTTTGACTGTTTTAAAGTTATACTTCTATAGGCAGGTAAATCAACGATTTCAGATCTTGACCTTGAGAAAATGTGTGATGGAAGTGGATTTTGCTGGATTTCAACAGTTTCCATAGAGATTTTAACCCTCCTGACCTTCTGTACATTGGTCGAGGCCCTTACCCACTCTGGGATGAACATACCCAATAAAAGACTTTCGATGACTCTATATTGTCCTACAGTTCATTGCTTATTTTTATGTCAATTTTTATTTACTGTGTTTATGTTCATTTGGTTTGATTGTACATTAAATAAATAGATACTTTATTAAATAAAACTTATTTTTTAGGTACATGTTTCAAAAATTTTTAAATGAGTATACATTAGCACAGCAGCTTTCATATTATGTAATAATGAAAATTGTTTTTTTAATCACTAATTTTTTACTTTTAAAATAAATGAATAGTTGTTTACACAATTGCTTATATTTTTTCAAAATTTTCAAAAATTAACAAAAAATTTTCTTGTACTGTACAAATACAATAATTAAGTTTTATTGTGTTTGATTATTTTACAATTTTTCCAATGGTAATTTAAATGATTTTTTGACTTGAGGACGTTTTTTACATAGTTACCAGGGGAAAAGTTCAAATAAGTGAGAGAAACGCTAATGTGTGTAAAAAGCTAGCAATTGTTTTTCTCATATGGATGTACTCACATACATGCTCTTACGCATACTTTATCCCGTCGTTCTAAATTCATTTGAAAATTCAAATTTTGGGTCTATTGGAAATTCGATAAGTTTATCTAAAAGTAATATTTTGGACCCAAAAAATTGGGAGATTCCTACAAATCATATAAATGCCATTTAAAGTTATTTTTTTACATGTTAAATATTGATTTTTTTAAATGTCACATATATAAAATAATGGCACAGTCACACAAACTCCAATTTTTGTGGGTATTTTTCGTGCTATTTCAGTATACGTATACCGTTTGAATAATATCTATCAAAAAACCTATGTGTGATGAACGTCCTCAAAGGACATTCACTGGCATGTTACACTACCCTATCGAAGAAAGCTATACTACAGGATGGTTTTTCTTAATTTTTTGTATAAAATTATATTTTGGGTGTTAAATATGGATGAGGAATAAGTGTGAAATCGTATGTAATAGGTGTGAGCGTGACGTTACAGATGTAATCACCGTAGGCAGTAGGAGGTTGTTCTGAAATTACCGGAAAATTCGAAGAAAACGCACAGTCTTGTACTGGCCAGTCTATATATTATTTCTATTGTATTGTTCTGTAATAAGTTGTTTATAATTGTTAACTCATTAAATATTAAAATATTTATTGAAACCACAATCAACTTACGTAGGTTATATATACGTATAATCTTTCCAACCATAATTGCACTATTTTCGTACACAATATCGTTTCATAGAAGGAAAGTTTATATTTATAATTATATTATCTGCCATAAGATTTTATAGAAGTATAACTCCTACTGGAGTACCCAAACACCCACTGTTCACTGCTTGTTAGTGCTGGTAGAGTCGTTGAAGATATTTCAAGAATTGTTGGCTGGTGGAGTCGTTGGAATTGTTTCAAGAAGTGTTGGCTGGTGGAATCGTTGGAAATGTTGTCAAAGTCATTTATTAAGTATATGATTTTTTGGACTGCTTTTGGATTAGTAAGGTTATGGTATATTGGTTATAGGGGTGCTAATGAATTCAATTTTCTTATGGTGGTACCGAAAATTAATAATTCTCATTTGATAGTAAGTAAAAAGTTTGAAAAAGTCAAATTAGAAGTAGATTTATCGCAAAATTGTACGTGAAACACTTATTTTCTTATTTTAGGCGTTTTTTCCCCCTGAACGTGTAACACATTCCTCTGCAGAAAAAACAAAGTTTGCATTTGGTGTGCATTCAACTAGAGCAAGTACGAAAAACTTCTTGGGCCTAGTGCCTGTCCTGACAATATGCGCAACCAGATACGAAAACTACTGTTAAAGCTCGCAAAGTCTGTATTTACTTGAAATAATTTAGTCATGTTCTTTAAAAAGAGATAAATTTATGGGTGGGAGAGAAAAGTTGAACAGCTCATTTTATTTATGTAGTAGACTTATAAACGTTTATTCCAGTGACTATCACTTTGATGATCGCTCCATTTACTGCTATTAATTAATTTAACAACTAATTACAAAGCAGTGACAATAAAATGTCAAAGCGCAATGCCTCGTGATTGGCTGTCGCAAATGGCGAAATAATAGAAGAGGTGTAAGCTCAGTGGTAAGTATACTAAGAATTGGAACAAGTTCTAGGGGCCGTGGTTTTGATTCACGTTGAATGCGTTTTTTTTGAGCTGAAGAGTTTCTATGAATTTCAGCTATTTTAAACTGTGTTTTTTCGTGGAGTTTTACTTCAGTGTGGTTTTATAGGTTTTTTTTGCTTCACAGATTTTTGGTCCTGAGTAAATGCACAATAGTGTAAAGCCACTTAATTACCAATGTTATGAGCAGAAAGCAGCTGACCTTATAAATGAGGAATGGTCTCAGGAAAATGGGGATTCTCCAGGAACGCTAATTAGAGTAAATTCGATGCTTCGGTAGTGAGTTCCTGCCTAAACGATGAAGAGTGGACCCCTGTGCTGTAAAGTCTTTTGCATCGAAAGGCTACTACAAGAGAAGAATGAATCCAGTGCATCTCTGGTGCAGGGCGTGTAAACTTTCGGAGGGTATTAAACTGAAATGAACTTCAAAAAAGAATTTCTGGCAATAAAAGCCACTTAGAATTAACGAATTGTCTTGCAAAATAGTTGAAATGTGAATTTCGTTACAAGAATCAGCCAAAATTTTCGATATTTTTATAACATGTATGCAATATTACCACAACTTCTTTCACAACGTTCAAAAATTGTAAGAATAATAATCTTTCAACGTTTTTTAAAATGTTAAATGCTTTTAGTGGATATCGTCACATAATGCAATAGATGATCAAGGTACTCTTTAATCACGAATAACACAGAATTATTGAATAATAATTGTTCATTTATAAATTCAAGTATCGCTGGCGAGTGTCTTTGCGCTGTTGCTGCGAGTTTTCCTTTAATTTAACTCGCGAATTTTGCTGTGCGAAAGGTAGGGGGTCACACTCCCGCAAGGAGTGCGTATTTAATACACTTGTGCGAGTGTGTCTGTTCCCCCTTCCCGCGTATTGTATAAAACATTTGATGAGGCTTGCCGCGAGTAGGTCTGGCTCGAGCAGCACGCTTGTGGGACTCTCCCCGTCCAGACTTCGAGCGAAGTAGACGTACCTACGCAACAGCAATTATACTCGAGCAAGCAGTATAACGCAGCAAAGTCGTTTTTCGGGCTAAAGATGTGCCCAAGCAGCAGCAACACCGCAGAGATTTACTACTCCACGCTGGATTTGTAATTTTTAGTATCTTTATCTCTTAAAGGCCTAAACAATAGAGGCAGCATTCAACTAGATAAGAACTGCACGAACGGCTAGCTAATCGTCGTGTCGAGGCAGTGATCTTGTTGAAGCGTTGTAAATTTTATCTGCACGATCGACTCGCTATTCGTCGAATCGGCAGACAAATTTGAAGCGTAGACAGCTCGCTTTGTAAAGCTGATCTAGTCTGAATTTTGAGTATTCTTTGATAGCGTCGCGATATTCCATTATCTCAGAAATTATTGTTAATCTCTTTCTCTTTGGTAAATATATTTGTTGATTGTTTAAAGTAAAACCATTTTGTAAATCCTTTCACTACCCCTCGCAGAAGCTCGAATTTATTCCAGAAAATTAGACAACAAATTTTCACTGTCTTTAACTCGGCAGCAGTCCGAATTTGCCCTGGGTTTTTCCATTCGAGGCTTTCGAAGCTTCTCGAGTCTCGAGAAAAGCCCAGCATATATAAATAAATATACA
>NW_019379793.1:301993-324998 GCF_000648655.2 Copidosoma floridanum | reverse complement strand
ATAAAGTTGTAACAATAGAATTTTTAAATTCAAGAATTAACTCATTTGACTATGCCAGTTTTGAAAAGGGTAATAAACCAAGACCAGTCTATTTCACTGAAGGGAAAAAAGAAAAAAAGATTAAGCTCAGACAAAGTGCGTCTGAGATGCTTTGTCTGACACGATACTTAGGATTGATGATTGGAGATGTCATTCCTCCAAAGAGTAAGTACTAGAAGTTATATAGGTGTGTAAGAAAGATAACGGGAATCCTTGCGTCACTAAAACTTAGATACACTGAAATTGAAGAGTTAGAAAAGTTGATAGAAAAGCATAACCGATTGTATTTTGAATATTTTGGCAATTTAAAGCCAAAGATGCACATATGGCTTCAATATATACGAGTAATAAGGCAAATGGACCACCAGAGCATTTTTCCTCTGATATATTTGAGCGAATGAACAAAAAAATGAAAGACATGACTCATGCAACAGTATCAAGTATAAACGAGCCCTTAACCGTGGCAATAAGGTACCAACTACAGTGTGCATATAAAAAATTATGCAGTTCTCAAATAACCGATGATATTACTCTTGGTGCTGTAAAATCTTATAATGCCGGCGAAGAGTTTAGAAAATATAGCCCACGTTTAAATATGAACATCCCGATTTTTTCTCTGAAAAGCGTACAAATTTTGGGTAAAGAATTTAATTCAGGAACTATTATGATTATAAGTACATCTGGCGTAGAACCGCATTTCGGTAAAATTACGGATCTATTTTATCAAGAAAAATTGATGATTGCAGTATTACCGTTTAAAACACTTTATTTTGATAAATATTATCATGCCTACTGCGTTCAATCAACGTCCACTCGAATTTTAGAGGACGCATCCACGGTACCGATTTTACCACCTTGTCAGTATATTATAAAAGGTGAAGAAATAATTATGACGAGATACAATGTGTAAACGAATAATTTTAAAAACTGTGCTTTAATTTTTAAGATAGGAATATTTTATGTTTCAATAATCATGTTATATCTGTAAGCTCGAACTTTTAATTGATTTAAATATTAGGCTTGTAATGAAACAATTACAGAATTTTTTTAGTTACCTTACAGTGATTATAAGTACTTATACGGTATAAGATTCATTTCATTGGGATTGACGAAAACAACTTGTTGAAAAATACACGTTGCTATTTGTATGAGATTCATTAGATTGTAATTGACGAAAACAAATGATTGCAAAATACGTACTGCTATTTGTACGAGATTAATTTCATTGTAATTGACAAAAATAAATACTTAAAATATATACGTTGCTATTTGTAAATAAAAATAATTTTCAAATGATTTATTGTTAAAATACATGTTTTTTATTATGATTATATTTTATTAATTTGCCTCATACAACACGATTCTTTTTTTGCGAAACAGAGGCTATCAGCATGAACCTTATTTTTTTAATATACTATTTTAGAACGCGTAGAGCTGTTAAAAACAATGTATGTGTAGTTAATTACTATTTCATTTTAGATAAAATTACCTATTGTATACATTATTTTCAGCAGCGCATATATATGCGTTTATTAGATCCCATCCGCTGTATAGTAGTATGCTATACTGTATGGAGCTCGAGAAAATATTATATTGTTGATTGCATATATATATACATTCCAACGAGCGGCAAACACGAGGTTATAGATATACATTTGTAGTGCAGTGCCACCGCCGCCGCCACTGCCGCCGCATCAAACGACGTACATCTACATATATATACACTTATGTGTGTGTGTGTGCACATTTGCTTGGGGTCAATACCGATTTGGTATGGCTCCCGAGCAAAGTTGGTAAGCGGGGTGATATACTGATTCAGTATGTCAGCGTTGCAACTTTAGTATAAGGCAGAAGCAACGGTAGTATAGTTCACGAACTACAGTTGCACGGAGGCCTGTATACTACGGTAGCAGAAGCCATATACTTTTGTTTTGGCGTGCGGGCGCTACAGTCGTATACTACCAGAGATGAGTAGAGAGATTGCTAACGCCAATGCTACGGCGTGAGGCAACTTTTTTCCACTGATCGGGGCGACCCGCCGCGGCCAGCCGTCGAACCAAGGCACACATTTTTTGAGAGTGCGAGACTCGTATCGAAGAGCGTGCGCCTACAAGAAGAGAAGTGGATTTGCTTGGAAATGAGCATATAGGCGCACATTTTGGCGACACGTAGAAGGGGTATTGGGGTATACCTATTGTGTGCCTACGAGGAGAGGAGTGGATATGTTGACTATAGCTATATATCTGAGCGCACAGCCAAAGCAAGCGACGACATGAGTTTTTCTCTTTTAACTGCAACCGAGTATATGCTATATATATTTAACTGACTCTTACTCTCTCGCTCTTGCTGGAATGATATCTATCAATCTTACATTCGATTAAATCGTGAAACTAAATGCTCATATAATTATATGCACAGAATTTGATATCAAAACATTTTTTTNAGGCAGTGATCTTGTTGAAGCGTTGTAAATTTTATCTGCACGATCGACTCGCTATTCGTCGAATCGGCAGACAAATTTGAAGCGTAGACAGCTCGCTTTGTAAAGCTGATCTAGTCTGAATTTTGAGTATTCTTTGATAGCGTCGCGATATTCCATTATCTCAGAAATTATTGTTAATCTCTTTCTCTTTGGTAAATATATTTGTTGATTGTTTAAAGTAAAACCATTTTGTAAATCCTTTCACTACCCCTCGCAGAAGCTCGAATTTATTCCAGAAAATTAGACAACAAATTTTCACTGTCTTTAACTCGGCAGCAGTCCGAATTTGCCCTGGGTTTTTCCATTCGAGGCTTTCGAAGCTTCTCGAGTCTCGAGAAAAGCCCAGCATATATAAATAAATATACATTTTGGTAGCAGAGCGTGGTTGATTTTCTGGAAAACAGATCTATCGTTGGACGCGGCCGTCATCAAGGCCACCGTGACGTTATCGAGCACGCAATCGTCCAAAACAAATCGCTACCGTCGGAGAGAGAGAGAAAGAGAGAGAGGCATTTGGAGCGCACAAGGAAAGCTATCACCGTCTCCTCTTTGTGAGGATCTTCGTTCCGGTGACCAGGCTTTTCCCCTTCTTCGCAACCTTCACAGCCCCAAGTCAAGCTTGATTCTCGCAGGCCTGTATTCTTCGGCGTTGGACGAGACCAAGTAAAGGGGGAGAGGTGATAGGGACGGTAAGCCTGTGTATACATCATTTTTTTTCAAAACAAATTAGCGATTGCTAATGCTACGTTGCTATACTACATAGTATTGAGTACCGTTCTATTCTCTTGAATTAGTCAAAATGGAAGAGATTTTAAAATCTCAGCTCAACGGGTACAAACATATCAAGAATTTTTTCGTAAATTCAACGGAAAAGGCAGGTGAAGGGGCACAAACTGCAGATTATTTCAATACGCGTCTAGAGTTGCTCGAGAGATATTGGTCAAGGTTTGAGGAACGACACGATGATTTGCTCAAGTTCGAGGATCAATTGAAAGATAGAGAGTATTTTCGCGACGATCTCTATACTTCGGCCGAAGTTGAGTATTCGAGCGCGCGTGCTAGATTACGTGGTAAGCTAGCAGAGCTAAATCCGCAACCCCCTCAACAGAACCCACCAGCTTCACAGCATTTTGTACAAAATTTTAACGCGTCCTCTTCTCGATTAACACTCCCAAGCATTTCGTTACCTACGTTCTCCGGCAGCCAAGGAGAATGGGAGAGCTTTAAACAGCGATTTTGCTCGCTAATTAAGGATAAGATCGATATCCCGCGAGTAGAAAAACTACAACATTTGCTTAACGCAGTTCAAGGCCAAGCGGCGCAACGTTTAAAGGGTCTTGACGTGATTGAAACCAATTTTGATGTAGCGTGGGACAAGCTAGTACGGCGTTATGACAATCCGCGAATTCGCCTTTTTAATACTCTCGAGAACTTGATACAGCTACCGTTAGTCAAAGCTCGCAATGTTCAGGACTTGAATGATATGATGGACCAAGTCGAGGAAGCTGTTCGAGCGCTTCGTGATCTGACTTGCCCCATTGAGCACTATGATAACTGGTTCGTGCATTGCATTATTAGAAAGCTCGATTTAAACTCTCGAGAGGCGTGGGAGGTTTCGCAGAGTGCAGTTGACGGTTTCTCAAGTTATGACGTGTTATTACGTTTTTTAGAGAAGCGTATTCAAACGTTAGAGCAAGCACGCACTACAACCGAGACCTGTGAACCGCGTGGCAAGAAAGCGAATAATTCGGCTTCTCGTTTTTCCAATCGTGTGACAGCCAATAATGCCCAGACTGTTGAGTCAACAGACTCGAAGTCCGGCCCTTCATGCGATCTTTGTAGAAACAATCACTGGCTGCATCATTGTAGTCAGTTCAATGCTAAAACGCCTTCTCAACGTTTAGAGTTCTGCAAAAAGGCTAAACTTTGTCTTAATTGTTTTAAGAAAGGGCATTTCGCTGACAAATGCACCTCAAAGCATCGGTGTTTTACATGCCGGGCAGCGCATCATACTAAGCTTCATCCGGCTAATTTTCAAATTCAGGATTCAAGCAATCGTGGCTTTCCAAAATCGAATAATAATAATAATGCCACACAGGTCACTGGCGCTGCTGCTACTTCTGCTGATTCGGGCGGTGAAATCGCGTCACATAGTGCCTCTGTAGGAGCAACAGTACTTCTGGCAACGGCCCGCGTTATAGTTGCCAATTCGGCCGGTAAATCTCTAGAAGTTCGCGCATTAATCGATCCCTGTGCAGAAAAATGCTTTATTTCAAAGCGCACGGTGAATTTTCTCAAGCTTGATTCCGAGAAAACTTCGCTTTCGGTGATCGGTGTCGGAGCAGAGACTTCTTCTAGATGCTATTCTATTGCTCACGGTATCCTAAGGACGAACAAAAAACAAAATTTTGCAATGGGTTTTTCGGCTTTAGTTCTTAATGAGCTTACTAGGTGCTTGCCAAAGCAAAAGCTCACGCGAGGGAATTGGCCGCATCTCGAGGGCCTAGATCTAGCAGATCCAGACTATACTGATCCTGCAAAAATCGATGTAATTTTAGGGGCTGATGTTTATCCAGCTTTAATTATGGAAGGTTTGGTCAGGGGTCTAGCAGGTACTCCACTGGCTCAGCAATCGGTATTCGGTTGGTTGCTAACTGGAGCTATCGATTCTGGTAATCCGCAAAGCTCGTCGATTCGCGCGTTTCACACGCACACGGAACCTTCGCTATCTCAACTTGTCTCAAGATTTTGGGAGATAGAAGAAGTTCCTCGTAAGTCCTTGTTGACCGCTGACGAAGAAAAGTGTGAGGAGCTTTTCGCAAATTCGTATTCTCGCAATGAAAACGGTCGTTTTGTAGTTCGTCTACCTTTCGCTAAGAGACCCAATTTTCTTGGCTCTCGTGATATTGCTGCAGCGTGTCTGGCTCGCTCTGAGCGGCGACTGCAGCACAATTCTCAACTTGCTGAGCGCTACAAGGCTTTCATGTGCGAGTATATTGAGCTGCAGCACATGGAGTCTGTTCCGGTATCGCAAATCAACAGGCCCAGTTTTTATATGCCTCATCATGCAGTAGTAAAGCCCGACAATATAGAAAAAATCCGCGTAGTCTTCAACGCGTCGCAAAAATCTCGCAATGGGATCGCCCTTAATGATTTGCTCTTGCCTGGCCCAAAGTTGCAGACCGATATCGCAATAGTCTTAACACTTTGGAGGCAATTTAGATATGTGTTTACTACTGACGTTATCCAGATGTTTAGGCAAATACTGGTACATCCCAAAGATGCGGATTGGCAGCGAATTCTCTGGCGAAAGGATAGCAATCAGCCGTCGAAGGACTACAGATGTACCACGGTGACGTACGGCACTGCGTCTGCTCCATTTTTAGCTCTTCGCGTGATGAAGCAGCTGGCCATCGATGGAGCTGCCGACTATCCAGATGCCGCTGCAATCCTGCAACATACGCTCTATGTTGATGATCTCTTCGCCGGAGCAGACACGGTTGAAGAGGCGCTGCGACGACGTGACCAGCTGATTGCTCTGTTAGGGACTGCTGGTATGGCCCTTAGCAAATGGGCAGCGAATGTACCACAGCTGCTATCAGGTTTGATTTCAACGTCTACGGGTGTGGTGAATGTAAAAGCAGACGAGGTAATATCTACTCTTGGCCTTAAGTGGCTCCCCCAAGAAGATAAATTCATGTTTTCGGTCACCGAAACGCACTCACCATGCGAAGTAACAAAACGCTTAATCTTGTCTGATATTGCTCGTTTGTTCGACCCTCTAGGATGGCTAGCACCAATGATTGTCGTTGCCAAAATCATTATGCAAGATTTGTGGATCGATAAGGTGGACTGGGACGCGCCTACAACGCAGTCTCTGCAAGCTCGATGGTTGCAATTCCGAGCCAATCTTTCAGACGTACCAAGGATCCGAATTCCAAGGTGGATAAACATAAAGGAGAATGACGACTGGCAGCTGCACGGATTCGCCGATGCCTCGCAAAGGGCTTATGCTGCAGCAGTTTACTTAGTGGTGCCTGGGTCTACGCCTATGCTGCTTGTAGCGAAAACCAAGGTCGCGCCTACGAAGGTGCAGTCGCTGCCAAGGCTGGAGCTCTGTGCTGCTACACTGCTATCTCGACTGACGTCGTATCTCCTCAATTCGTTGCATCGTCCACCGACAGCGATCCACTGCTGGTCAGACTCACGAGTTGTACTGGAGTGGTTGAAGGATCATCCGTCCAGGTGGCAAACCTTTATTGCCAACCGCACAAGCGAGATCATCACTCGGATTCCATCAGCTATTTGGAGACATGTGAGATCTGCTGACAACGCTGCGGACTGTGCAACGCGAGGCCTTAGTCCCGCAGACCTTGCTACATTTCGGCTCTGGTGGCACGGACCCGCTTGGCTTCCGCTACCAGAAGCAGCCTGGCCGTCATCCGTCCCTTTGAGCGCTCAAGCCATTGAGGAGACGCATGCTCTTGCAGCCATGGAGAGGAATGACGAGGAAGTCAGTTTGGTCGCAGGTTGCAGCTGTTTGCCGTCGCTGCAAAAGTTTTCTGATTTTGAGAAAATACTGCGCATCTTGGGCTACTGTGGGCGCTGGCTTCGGAAACCAGATGATGAGCCACGAGAAAGTAACAAATTCATCTCACTACGGGAGAGGGCTCTTGCCCAAAATTTTTGTTACAGAGCTATCCAGCAACAACATTATAAGGAGGAGCGAAAGCAATTGCTAGCGAATAAGCTGCTTTCTAAGCGTAGTCCGCTGGCTCGTCTCAGTCCTTTTATCTGCGAACGGGGTTTGATCCGAGTGGGAGGTCGACTACATTATTCGCCGATACCTTACAACGAGAAGCATCCAATTGTGCTACCAGGGGGATGCATTCTGGTCAAACGACTCGTCGAAGAAGTGCACAAGTTAACGCTTCATGGTGGCGCACAACTTATGTTGTCCCATATCTACCGCTCGCTCTGGATCACTCGAGGCCCGGCCGTAGCAGCAGGAGTCTACAGGCGATGCGTCCGCTGCACAAGATTTGATGGCAGATGCTCTGCCCAGCAGATGGGCCCCTTGCCTGCTGACCGAACGACGCCGTCTCGTGCATTTGCCGTTACCGGACTGGATTACGCAGGGCCCATCCCTGTGCTGTTTTCCAGAGGCCGAGGGGCAAAATCTACAAAAGGCTACGTCGCAATATTTATTTGCTTATTTACGCGAGCTGTACATATTGAAATTGTTTCGGATTTATCCACAGATGCTTTTCTTGCAGCTTATGCACGGTTCTGCGCTCGTAGAGGGGTTTGCAAGAAACTTTATTCGGATAACGCAACAACCTTTAAAAAAGCTGATAAGGAGCTGCAAGCGCTCTTCGCCAAGTCGTCACCCTTTATGGACAGCGTGGTATCAACTTTGGCTACCCAATGCACCCAATGGTCGTTCATTCCACCACGTTCCCCACATTTCGGCGGACTCTGGGAAGCGGCGGTGCGTAGTTTCAAGCACCACTTCCGCAGAGTCATCGGAGATCACTCGCTTACCTTCGAGGAGCTGTCGACGTTGGCTGCGAAAATCGAGGCATGCCTTAATTCTAGGCCGCTGTGCCCCCTCAGCACAGATCCCAAAAACGCAGTCGCTCTCACTCCGGCGCATTTTTTGACGGGCTCATCTTTGCTGTCATCTCCGGAGCCGTACGACGAAGCAACTCAGCCCATTTCACTCAACGACCGGTGGAGGTTGCTGGGCAATCTTAGAGACTCCTTTTGGTCACGTTGGAGAAAGGAGGTCCTACATCTTTTGCAGCGTCGAAATAAATGGTTGGACCCAGAGCCAAACTTGCAAAAGGGGGACGTCGTTTTGTTGACGGACGAGCTCTCGCCTCCAACTCAGTGGCGCCTTGGCTTGGTCATCGAAGCACATCCGGGGGCTGACGGGCTTGTGCGAGTTGTCACTGTCAAGACGGCCACATCCACGTTCACTCGTTCAGTAGTGAAGCTTGTGAAACTACCTACTGAGCCAGAGCTTGTCAACTTTTACCACCAACTGCCGACAAAATCCGCTTCGGCTACAGAAAAAAAAATAAAAATGATTGTATAAAATCCAAAGAAGTTAGGTAGCTTTCGCGGCTAGTGTAGTTACTTGAATCTTTTGTAATTTTGTTATTTCTCTATTTTTTTTTTTCTTTTTTTTCTTTCTCATTTACTATAATGTTTTTGTTTGTTTAGCCTCCATGCATTGTAATGCTGCTCAATCTCGATGAGTAACATAGGGATAGCTTCTAATCCGCACATAGGCTTTCCTGTCCCGTTGAAATTAAAAGCTTCTTTTTTTTCTTTCCTTTTTCGATTTATTTTGATTTTTTTGACGCTTGTTGCGTCAAGGCGGGCGATATGTTCATTTATGAATTTAAGTATCGCTGGCGAGTGTCTTTGCGCTGTTGCTGCGAGTTTTCCTTTAATTTAACTCGCGGATTTTGCTGTGCGAAAGGTAGGGGGTCACACTCCCGCAAGGAGTGCGTATTTAATACACTTGTGCGAGTGTGTCTGTTCCCCCTTCCCGCGTATTGTATAAAACATTTGATGAGGCTTGCCGCGAGTAGGTCTGGCTCGAGCAGCACGCTTGTGGGACTCTCCCCGTCCAGACTTCGAGCGAAGTAGACGTACCTACGCAACAGCAATTATACTCGAGCAAGCAGTATAACGCAGCAAAGTCGTTTTTCGGGCTAAAGATGTGCCCAAGCAGCAGCAACACCGCAGAGATTTACTACTCCACGCTGGATTTGTAATTTTTAGTATCTTTATCTCTTAAAGGCCTAAACAATAGAGGCAGCATTCAACTAGATAAGAACTGCACGAACGGCTAGCTAATCGTCGTGTCGAGGCAGTGATCTTGTTGAAGCGTTGTAAATTTTATCTGCACGATCGACTCGCTATTCGTCGAATCGGCAGACAAATTTGAAGCGTAGACAGCTCGCTTTGTAAAGCTGATCTAGTCTGAATTTTGAGTATTCTTTGATAGCGTCGCGATATTCCATTATCTCAGAAATTATTGTTAATCTCTTTCTCTTTGGTAAATATATTTGTTGATTGTTTAAAGTAAAACCATTTTGTAAATCCTTTCACTACCCCTCGCAGAAGCTCGAATTTATTCCAGAAAATTAGACAACAAATTTTCACTGTCTTTAACTCGGCAGCAGTCCGAATTTGCCCTGGGTTTTTCCATTCGAGGCTTTCGAAGCTTCTCGAGTCTTGAGAAAAGCCCAGCATATATAAATAAATATACAATAATGAAAATTTGCTGTACTTACTTGTCTTAGAACGTGGCTCTCGAGGTCCATCAACGGTGACCTTTATAGCTCTTGTGTAAGTTGCAACTTGTGGTGGCGTTGTTGAAACCGTTATCGTAATGCTGAAACTTTTTCCTAAACAAATGGAAAACCGTAGCTTTTTTAATAAGTAAAAAAATAGATGATTATTTATTATCACCATTATTTACTAAAAACCTTATGATAAAATTCCTATATCTGCATATCACTAAATATTTACAGTAGAACAAGACTTTCTTATTGAACGGTTCTTAACCGCTAAAAAGGTGACAGGTGAAGAAAAAGAGAGAGAGAGAGAGGGGATGGATCGCGTAAAAACGCCCTCCCTCCTCTCCCTCTCACGTTGCTATGCAAAACATGTGACAGTTAGTTGACGATGCGACAGTTAGTCTTGTGTGGCGCTGCAAAGACGTACGACAGAGAGATTTTATTGCAGGAGAGATCTCTGGTACTACGGTAGTATGTATAGCCGCGTGCAACAGCAGTATAGTGCGTCGTTTATGACTGTAGCGCCCATGCGCCACAACGAAAGTATATGGCTTCGGCTACTGTAGTATACAGGCCTCCGTGCATCTGTAGTGCGTGAACTGTACTACCGTTGCTTCTGCCTTATACTACAGTTGCAACGCTGATATACTGAATTGGTATATTACACCGCTTACCAACTTTGCTCAGGAGCCATACCAAATCGGTATTGACCCCAAGCAAATGTGCACACACACACACACACACACACACACACACACACACACACACACACACACACACACACACACACACACACACACACACACACACACACACACACACACACACACACACACACACACACACACACACACACACACACACACACACACACACACACACACACACACACACACACACACACACACACACACACACACACACACACACACACACACACACACACACACACACACACACACACACACACACACACACACACACACACACACACACACACACACACACACACACACACACACACACACACACACACACACACACACACACACACACACACACACACACACACACACACACACACACACACACACACACACACACACACACACACACACACACACACACACACACACACACACACACACACACACACACACACACACACACACACACACACACACACACACACACACACACACACACACACACACACACACACACACACACACACACACACACACACACACACACACACACACACACACACACACACACACACACACACACACACACACACACACACACACACACACACACACACACACACACACACACACACACACACACACACACACACACACACACACACACACACACACACACACACACACACACACACACACACACACACACACACACACACACACACACACACACACACACACACACACACACACACACACACACACACACACACACACACACACACACACACACACACACACACACACACACACACACACACACACACACACACACACACACACACACACACACACACACACACACACACACACACACACACACACACACACACACACACACACACACACACACACACACACACACACACACACACACACACACACACACACACACACACACACACACACACACACACACACACACACACACACACACACACACACACACACACACACACACACACACACACACACACACACACACACACACACACACACACACACACACACACACACACACACACACACACACACACACACACACACACACACACACACACACACACACACACACACACACACACACACACACACACACACACACACACACACACACACACACACACACACACACACACACACACACACACACACACACACACACACACACACACACACACACACACACACACACACACACACACACACACACACACACACACACACACACACACACACACACACACACACACACACACACACACACACACACACACACACACACACACACACACACACACACACACACACACACACACACACACACACACACACACACACACACACACACACACACACACACACACACACACACACACACACACACACACACACACACACACACACACACACACACACACACACACACACACACACACACACACACACACACACACACACACACACACACACACACACACACACACACACACACACACACACACACACACACACACACACACACACACACACACACACACACACACACACACACACACACACACACACACACACACACACACACACACACACACACACACACACACACACACACACACACACACACACACACACACACACACACACACACACACACACACACACACACACACACACACACACACACACACACACACACACACACACACACACACACACACACACACACACACACACACACACACACACACACACACACACACACACACACACACACACACACACACACACACACACACACACACACACACACACACACACACACACACACACACACACACACACACACACACACACACACACACACACACACACACACACACACACACACACACACACACACACACACACACACACACACACACACACACACACACACACACACACACACACACACACACACACACACACACACACACACACACACACACACACACACACACACACACACACACACACACACACACACACACACACACACACACACACACACACACACACACACACACACACACACACACACACACACACACACACACACACACACACACACACACACACACACACACACACACACACACACACACACACACACACACACACACACACACACACACACACACACACACACACACACACACACACACACACACACACACACACACACACACACACACACACACACACACACACACACACACACACACACACACACACACACACACACACACACACACACACACACACACACACACACACACACACACACACACACACACACACACACACACACACACACACACACACACACACACACACACACACACACACACACACACACACACACACACACACACACACACACACACACACACACACACACACACACACACACACACACACACACACACACACACACACACACACACACACACACACACACACACACACACACACACACACACACACACACACACACACACACACACACACACACACACACACACACACACACACACACACACACACACACACACACACACACACACACACACACACACACACACACACACACACACACACACACACACACACACACACACACACACACACACACACACACACACACACACACACACACACACACACACACACACACACACACACACACACACACACACACACACACACACACACACACACACACACACACACACACACACACACACACACACACACACACACACACACACACACACACACACACACACACACACACACACACACACACACACACACACACACACACACACACACACACACACACACACACACACACACACACACACACACACACACACACACACACACACACACACACACACACACACACACACACACACACACACACACACACACACACACACACACACACACACACACACACACACACACACACACACACACACACACACACACACACACACACACACACACACACACACACACACACACACACACACACACACACACACACACACACACACACACACACACACACACACACACACACACACACACACACACACACACACACACACACACACACACACACACACACACACACACACACACACACACACACACACACACACACACACACACACACACACACACACACACACACACACACACACACACACACACACACACACACACACACACACACACACACACACACACACACACACACACACACACACACACACACACACACACACACACACACACACACACACACACACACACACACACACACACACACACACACACACACACACACACACACACACACACACACACACACACACACACACACACACACACACACACACACACACACACACACACACACACACACACACACACACACACACACACACACACACACACACACACACACACACACACACACACACACACACACACACACACACACACACACANGAAAAAAAAAATGTTTTGATATCAAATTCTGTGCATATAATTATATGAGCATTTAGTTTCACGATTTAATCGAATGTAAGATTGATAGATATCATTCAAGCAAGAGCGAGAGAGTAAGAGTCAGTTAAATATATATAGCATATACTCGGTTGCAGTTAAAAGAGAAAAACTCATGTCGTCGCTTGCTTTGGCTGTGCGCTGAGATATATAGCTATAGTCAACATTTCCACTCCTCTCCTCGTAGGCACACATTCGGTATACCCCAATACCCCTTTTACGTGTCGCCAAAATGTGCGCCTATATGCTCATTTCCACGCGAATCCACTTCTCTTCTTGTAGGCGCACGCTCTTGGATACGAGTCTCGCACTCTTGAAAAATGTGCGCCTTGGTTCGACGGCTGGCCGCGGCGGGTCGCCCCGATCAGTGGAAAAAAGTTGTCTCACGCCGTAGCATTGGTGTTAGCAATCTCTCTACTCATCTCTGATACGACGCACTATACTACTGTTGCACGTGGCTGTGCATAGTACCGTAGTACCAGTGATCTCTCCGTGAGAGCGTATCTCTTCTTCTCTAATTCATATTTTTATTGCAATAATACTTTAATAAGTAAGACACGTGCACGTGCCCGGAGGCATGCTAATAGCTCTAGATCGTCAATAGCCTTTTATAAAAATTATCCTCTCTCTTGTCGCTAGTTACCAAGCGTATTGGTGCTAGACCATCGTGTTTAAAAAGGTTTATCAATGACCTATTACTTATTGCTGATAGTTGCTTGTATTTACTTAAAAGAATTAGAAAAAGGCTTCTGTCTCAGATTATATCAAAGCTAGTTATTTTGTTCACCTAATTTGTTAATATTCGTTGTGCTTGTTCTTTGTTATATTAAAGATATATTTCTTAACAAATAACGATGTTATAAAAGTTCATTGTAAATATATTAAAAATAAGTATAAAGAGAAGTACGAGACGACTTCACCTACGATGAAATCTCGGACAAAACACTTATGAAATACAATCTTTATTAAATAAAAATTATTTTTTCTAGAGCTAGAAGAAGGTTTCCAAGTACAATATAGCTTCGTTAAAGAAGGTGTATCAAGTTAGCTGTCCAAAACCTAATGCCACACTAGGCATGATTTCTACAGCTTGTCACTAACTTGTTGCTAATTTGTTACGTCAAAACTGATTTTGTCGCTCATTCCTCTTTTTAAATAATGACAAAACCCAATGTAAAAGTAAAATAGGCAATTTATCGAAAAGAGAGACCATAATTATCGCAAACTTACCAATAGTTATAATAATAGTTAATCTTCACGTAAACAGTGAAATAAAGCGACTGTGACTGTTATCGTGGTGTCTTATGAGTTCAGAGCTTATTCAAAGCTTATTAACACAATGTATGAGTCGAGCTTGTTTGTATATTTATAAACTCCCAATTCTAATGTGATTTGAGCACTGACAGGTATAACCATTAAGCATCACAGAATCAAAGCTCTTATTACTATTAACTTTTAGTTTCTATGAAATTAATCCCATATTTTAGGATTAACTAAAAATATTCGTTCAGCTCAAGAACGAGTTTGCACATTCTTCTTCTTTATAAGGATGTGTTAGACAAAATATAACTCTCAGCACTGGGAATACATCACCACTGCCTCTTATTTTATGCATATAGCAATTTATGGTTAAATGATATTTTTTAGACGTTTTTAGATTTTAATTGAAAAAGTATTGTAAATACGTATTCATTAACGGTATCACGTGGTTAATTATAAAAATTCAAGACAATGGCTGCGAAATTGTAAAAATAAAGCTAAGGAGAAGATGTGGGGAAGCAAGAGATGGCGTAAGGAAGTAAAATTGGGCGGTGGTTGGGATAGTGTAATGTAATTTTGTTGAAATTAACGAAAAAACTACATTACTAACTATATTTTTTTATGGGGAGCCAAAGAGGCTGCGAGGTTGGGCAGTGGGAGCAAGAGGCAGCGGAAAAAAGTAAATTACGAATTTGCCATAAAAACTATATAACATGGAAGGATAAATCTTTCCATGTGATAAAGTAATTTTGGAGGGCAAACATGCAACCCACCTCCACACTGCCAGTCAAATTTTTTTCTCTCACCCCCCCTCACTAGTAAAGAAATATTCGCTTTGCTTCTCAACTATTTTAACAAAAGAAAATTTTAAGAAGTTGAAGACAATCCCCCCTTGCAGTTTTTTGTACCCCCTCGCTACCCCATCCGATTGTATCACAATAGCGTCAAATAATAAGGTCAAATTAGTTTGTCTTGATATAGTGATTTTGGAGTTTTGCAATACCTTACCCATTCACTTTTTTCCAATTTTTTTATAATGTAACTGATTTACATTATACAGAAAAGATAATATGATAATTTTTATAATCATATTTTATGGTAAGTAATTCAACCAGTTCAGTGATAACTGAAAAAATAAACGCAGAAAATAAAATTCTACTGGAAAACTTACTGTTCAATCTTTATTTAAGTATCCGTCAAAATCAGTTTCCAAGTGTATGTCTCCTAATTTATATTTACTTTCAACGGTATTTTTACTGTATTGAATTTTCTAGGTTAAAACATGATCATCACAATCTATATGAATATAAAATTTTAGCAAATTTTTCCTGCACCTTCAGGTTTTGCTATAGTGGGTTGGATTAATTTTTTAAAATCTTTAATACGTTTGTCAATTGCATTGTTAAAAACGAATAAAAAAAAACAGTACATGATTATATTAAGTATTGAAACGGTGGTCCTTGCCAGTAGTCCTACGTGCCACGAGTAGACAAAAATCTACGGTCTAACCATGGTGTAAGAATAGACAGGTGGGCCGAAGGCCTACCTCAACGCATTGTAAAAAAAGTTCAAATTTTGTCGCAGTACCGATACTAGCCACCAGAGGGATCCGTGTCGTGCAGGCCATTGATAGTATGAAAATTTTGTTTTTCTTTTTTCTTTTTTTTTTTTTATATAGTCATACTGACCATTATAAAAACTGCCTCTACTACTCGAAACCACCTAGCGGATTTTAGATGTACTGCGACACAAATTGGACTCGATAGAGGCGGGCCTTCGGCCCACCTGTCTATTCTTACACCATGGGTCTAACTACACTGTCTTCAACCTAGACAGTGAATAATGTACACATAAAAAAATACGATTTATAAACGTTTACAAAACTGAACAGCTTAACTTTAAGTTTATTTTCATGATAAAACTTAAAAACTTTTATGTTATTGCTTTGGGAGCTGTCAAAACAACATTCAAAATGATTTATATTAGGAGACAAATATCTAACATCAAATAATTTTTAATAAAAAAACATATACATAAGAACGAAAACTAAAGAGCTTAACTTAAAGTTATTTTTATAATATAATTTTCAAAACTTTTATATTAATACCAATAATTCCGTTGAAACAAAAATTAAGAAAACTTATCGAAGGAGAGAAATATTTAGCATCAAATGATTTAAAATTAAAAAAAACGTAAAAGAGTTGTGATGTTACACATCAGGGTATAATTTTTTTCGGAGAATCCAGTGTCATATAGTGTCATTCCTATAAATATTAAAATATTTATAAAATTGTGTTACACTGACATAAGCCAAAATTAAGATAAGTATATCTATGGAGCGCGTGGTGGCTCAGTCAGATAGGTCGTGGATTGGCACGGGAGACCGTGGTTCGATTCATGGCCAGTGCGACTTTTTCGGGCAAGTACCTCTGTGTATTTTCACATGCGCTTTTTCACCAGTGGCGTAGCCACCGGGGGGGGGGGTCCAGGGGGTCCATCCCCCCCCCATTGGCTCATCAACATAAGCCCAAGCAATCAAACTCCGTCACCCAATAGATGAGGAGCCTAAAACCACGTAAACCCATCCAGTGAGGAGCCTACTAATAAATAGGTGTATAAGTATTTTTAAATTTCCCACTTCTCAAAATTACTATATTTCAGTTTATTTCTCAATTCTGGTTGGAGAAACATAGAATTTAAACCTCCTGAAGTCAAGTGCCCTAAATGTATTTATACCTTTAGATGTACATTTGTCATCATACGTGTAGGTTTCAAAGTGTTTCGTAAAACGATTGCATAATATTTTGTGAACAATCTACAACCGATATGGATATTCGTAAGTTTTTCAAAAAACGTCGTATTGACGAGCCTAGCGTCGCTGAAATATCTGAAAGTCAAGAAAATGAGCTACAAACATTAGAATCAGTAGGTATTGTTCGACTTTTCTTGTAGGCGAACGGAATTTTCAAAAAATTTATCTTGAACTGTACATAATTTTTATCGTGAAGCAACGGTAATTTCTACCCACACTACAGAACACTCGACAGAATAGAAGTCTGCTGAAGCTTAACCTACAAACAGCGGCAACGTAAATAATGTTGTTAATACTTTGTTTACAAACCTTGATCTCTTGCATGTATGTGTTCATACTACTCATGCAAAACGATATCATGTGTGTCCTCTGGCATCCCAGCTGAAATAACCTTTGTTTCACAAAAACTCCCATTATTTTTTCTCTGTGTATATGTATGTTGCACATACAATGTTGAGCAAAACCTACTTTTTTGCAGAGTGATTCCAAACCTGCAACCACTTCGTCTGTAGACAACACAAGTACCTTCCAGCCTCCATCTTGGTTAGATCAATCAGCACTTACGTATTTACATGACATTAGCGTATATGTAAATAAAAGTTATACCTTAAAATGGTTCCTGGTCTGAGATATGATTTGGGTTCCTGATGAATTATTCTAATTTCCCGCCTTTTTTATGAAAAAAAAAAGTTTAAAATTTCAAAGAAGTTGGTTGCTTAAATATCCTTGGTTATCGTACTCTGCAAAACTAAATGGCGAATTTTGTAAATATTATGTGTTATTTAATGCTAGTGAAGGTGGTATAGGTAATCAGCCTTTGGGCCAATTAGTGACAAAACCTCTTACGAACTTTAAGGATGCACTGGAAATGTGCAATAACCATGCACTAACAAACTATCACAATTTTTCGAGAGAAAAATTGACTGCTTTGGAAGCTGTTAACATTTATTTATATATATATCTGTGACCCCCCCTTTACCGCAATTCTGGCTACGCCACTGTTTTTCACCACGCAATGCTCCTCGAGAAGGGTTTAGACTACCTCCTCGCAGCATAATTGCCTAATTTCCCCCTACCCCCTTCCAGTAATGAGAGGCCTCTCCATGCCTCTTCCCTTTCTTATCCCAAGTGCTAAGTGCCCTTAGTAGTGCCCTTTGTAGGAGCCGGACGTAAAGCACTATAATATAAAAAAAAGTATACCTATGATTCTTATACGATAATTTTTTAGCTATCTACGTGATAAAACAGCATAATTAAAAAAATTTCTATTCATAAATGGATTGATTTAATTTGTAATTTAGTCAAAATTAAATTTTTTTCCAACCTGTATTTTAATGGCAATAAAGATGCGTTACCTGTATTTGAAGTTATTATTACTTTACACTTGTTGTTTAGACGACGACTAGTATATGCACTGGAAGCTGATGAAAAGATTTAATGCGCTGCATCGAGAGGTCATATCGTGCAGTAGGAGTTAGCGTAGGTCGTGAGACTCATGCTGGCTACTAATCTTGAGGTAGGGGTTTTTGACATTGATTGCGACGAACTCCATATTTTTTCGTAATTAACATAAACAGTAGTAGTAGTAGTAGTAATAGTAACAGTAGTTTATTCCAAATATTAAAGAATAAATATATGGGAAACTACGTATTTAAATGGTAGTAATTTTCACTTGCAAGGAAAGTCGCGTAACAAAGTTATGAATAATGAATAGTATACATATATAACTGATTTGGTCCTTATTTCAAGCTATAACTCTTGTGTTGTTTCAAAGATGACAAATAAAAGTCGTGTCAGCAATTAATGCACTGGCGGCTAATATCACAAGATAAGTACACTTACACTGAGAGATTAGTGAAACGCCCTCTGTCCTCGCACGGTCGGATAGATTCTTAATGTAACGTACGCCTACCGACCCAGGCAGTGTGACAGCTGGCGAGCCACTTTAAACGCTAGGTGGACCACCGTAGTATAGCAGTAGTACTATCTATACAGTACAGCAGTTGTCCCGGTATCTAGTATCTGTTCCAGTTCGTGGTACAGTATATGTCTATGACACAAGTTATTTATACTATCTATTAAATAAGTTACTTGTATCTCATAGATAACTAGCAGCCCCCCGTCTCGGCTTCGCCCAAGACATGCGAAATAAAATATCGCAGTTGTTGACATATCTTGTCTTCAGATCGTCCCCTAGATAACCAACTGCTCATCGTTAGTCAGAAAAATGTGGGTATGCCGTTGGAAACACGACCACTGAGAATGAATCCGTTATGGCTGCCCACACCTCTCACGGCTATCTTCCCTGGCTTACATTTGTAGTAAAAAGTTCTCTGACGGCACCAGGCGGGATGGGTGAACGGTCACATAACTCTGAAGTGGTGGAGCAGGTTGAGCTCTGGCTAGATACGTCTCGTGGTATTCCGCTGGAGACGTGACGGGTTAGAATAGTTTTTTAATGGTGGCACTCAACAATCCTGAAGGATCAGGGTGAAGTAGACCTAGGTCACTGGCCCATTCAAGAAGAGTGTCGTCGGTAACCCGGATACTCAGCTGCACGACTATCATCTACATTTTTGGCGCAGCTCGATAAACTGTTGATAGATAACAGCAGAAATTTAGCGAGATGCTTCGGCCTATTATAACCACACTTATTTAATTATGTTGCAGGTAGCCTCGATTTTATGTCGATGCCACCTCGCGGATCCTACTGAACTACAGTGAAAAGCTGGCGTATTTTTGCAAAACTTTTGACTTATGTATTGTTATTGTTATTAAATTTTCCAAGATAAAAACTATACTTAAACCATCTACGAAGTGTCAAGAATCAGTGTGAAAAATTTCAGCAAAATTGGTTCAGTATTTCTCGCAGTTAGTGATTACTACGGTTTTAGCGACTTTGCTTTATATATTAATAAGATAATGCATGCATATGATACATAGCACATCAGTTCTGGACATATCTATATATACAATTCACTGTATAGGTGCTACCTGTGCATTACTCTGTCACAAAAATAACAACTACAGCCGCGAGTCTTACAATGAGATTGTTTCAGATGAGAAGACTAATGCATACATTGTTGAACGTAATAGCTTCAACGGTAGAGTCATTAGTTTGGATGAAATTCCAGTCATGCCATCGGTTACGTATATTAATGAAAATGGTACTTAGTATATTGTAACGCGTTGTGCGCTATGATATTTTTAATAATTAAGTATTTAAGAAGATCCTGAATAGTTCATCTTTTTTGTAATAAATTTTCTAGTCTCAGAAATCGAGAACAGAAGCAAAAAAAAGCTAAAAAATTATGTCTTAAAAACTTTTGTACATATTAACCCTATAACTGTATTTTATGAAACAACATTATCTCCAAACTGTACACAAAAAATTTTTATTCAAACAAACTATTGTTAAAAATAAGGTTTAATTTTCAATTATTATAATATTTAGTTTATATAAAACGAGATTGTAAATTATTATGATGTATAAGTTACCAGTGTCATTTACAATTACGTAATAAGTGGCAAATAATAATACAGATTATGTTACTCCTCGAATAAATTGATCAACCTTAAAACATACCGTTTTATTTTTAATATATTTTAAAGCAACACGATTTATAAACGTGCATACATACAAACGCATTTAATAATATACATACATATATGTATATACGTATGCACACATGTGCGTTACATACACATATGCGAGTCGAATATGCATTATAATATATTATACTCGACGCTTGGCATGCGAGCTACTGCGGGTATGTGGGTATACTTATGTGAAGTCAAACAAGAGAGAATTCATGCAAACAAGGCTTCAATGGCAGTCACAAACAACGATAATCCAGATGCAGCATTGTACAGAAGAGCAAAAACAAAACAAAGAATATGGCGGCAAGGTTAAGCGAAGCTGCAGCGTGACAGGTAAAAGAGCACAGAAACTGGACTGCTCTCGTCCATGATTCAAAGGCTTCTGTTCCAACGCCCAGTCGAATGCCAGCACCACGAGCAACGAAATGGAGCGTGATATATATACACACACACACACACACACACACACACACATATATATATATATATATATATGTGTGTGTGTGTGTGTGTGTGTGTGGGTATGATTTCTATCTCCCTTTCTTGTTGAGCCCACATAAGGGTTATATACACTAGTAAGTAAACACTTGTATTTTTGCTCTTTAACTTCGTATCCAATTTTTTTTAATTGCATGTAAATCTTGAAAATTATTTCTGAATATTTTTTGTAATACAGGTTAATCAATAAAAATATATATTCAAATGGAATCCTCGACAGGTTCGGAAATTTCAGTGGAGTGTTGACACGCCGAGCGTAATTCAGTTGACTAGTATTTGTATATAGAGGGGTATTAAGAACTTCAATGTGTGTATGTGCGAGTGTGTGCGCAAGTGTGTGGGCGAGAGTGTAATATATACTAAAAGGGCTTCGCCCCCTGCGCGATTCGCACACCAACTCATCAAAAAATTTTTAAAACTTAAAAATTCCACACCTACACATAATTTAAATTTAATACCCACAAATCGATTGACTTGTTAAATAAATAATCAATTGTTACTCAGTTTGTTTACCTTTTTTAATGATGTTTTTAATATTTCAATTTACTTATAATATACATAAATCATTTAGTTTCGTATCACAATATTTAATTATATCATAAATACA
>NW_019379793.1:283521-301119 GCF_000648655.2 Copidosoma floridanum | reverse complement strand
TCCCAAATAATTACATTTTCTTCTCGTAATTTTTTTTATCAGCTTCGTATTCTGAAAAAGAACTTTCAATGTTATTTAAATCTAATGGTAATCAAAATGTTCTATGACTTGTCATTCCTTTAAGTAATAAAATTGAAGCAATTTTAATCCAAGTCATAGATATAACCTTTTTATTTTTAAACAAAAAATAAAAAATTAATGTTTTGTATGAACATGTTTTTACAGAACCTCCTGGACTATTGATAAAACATAATTTTGTATCACTGTGAATAAATTTATTGAAAACTGTTTTTCAATTACTATTTAGATGAACAAATAAATCTTTACGATTTATTACTGAATCAATTACAATTTTATGGTCCTCAATATTTCCACATTTTACTGTTTCATTTGGTTCTGGTAATCCATAATCTTTGCATAATTTTTTTTCAAATTTAAAGATTTCATTTAAATGTAATTAAGCATTATTTTGTTTATTGTCTTTTGAATTTTAGATAAAATTTTTTGGAGTGATTCCAAAATAAACTTACCACAAATGTCTTCAAATATTAAAAACTATACGAAAAGTTTTCTTAGTTGATATGGCAGCATAACGTTAGAAGCTTCTATAAATATTTTATGTATTTGAGAGTCGTGTTAAACCTAACCTAAAGCAATAGCAGTATCTCTAAACGTACTGTAATGTATATTATCAACTCTCTTTAAGTTTTCGAAAGATTTAGCTCGATTGGCCTGATTTAAAATTAATTTAAAAATAAAACGCTCAGAGTCCTGAGGTAAGACTATATTTAGTCACCCTATTATTTAATTACGTCTTACTCTTACTCTTTTAACCTAAGTGTTTACCACCGAGTTGAAACAGTAATATTCTGGAATATTTACGTATCTAATTTTTTTGCGAAACTATCTATTTTATTTTATTTTAACCAAGCCGTTAATGCTCTTTCAGATTTTTCTGCAGCTTTAAGCATATTGTTTTCTTGAGAAACTATTTTTTGTTGATTTTCAGTATGTACTGGTAAATTAAATACAAAACGACTATGTCCAACAGAGAAAAATCTTGCAATCGCCATGCTGCTTCTATGAGGCTTAAATAGCGGCCATCTACATGCTCTGATATTTTATGAAAAATTACTGTAGTGTCTTTTTTCTCCCTCGTATTTGTTTTCGTTATTTTACGTAATGCTCTATTTTTTCATGTATGAATATAACAAAAATATACTTTATACTTTGAATACATGCACAATACTCAACATTAATGTGGCAATTATATTTGGTTACCAAAAAAGATTGTATGGTACTACCATTAAACTATTAACTAAAATTTTTTCATTACTATTTGTGATTCTATATATATAATGATCACATCTATTGTTACTTTTTGTTATTTAGGTATCCATGTTTTGTGAAAACAGTATGATTAATAAGCTTTTTTGGAAACTTTTTTGTACAAATTTTTTCATGACTGGTAAGACATGGACTATCTTTACCATAAGGTCTGTGAAGCATGTGTTGTTACTAATTGTTGTAACTAATTGTTGTATTTGTGAGTAAAGTGGAATTCCTCCTGAAATATATTTATCTATGTTTGTAGTAGTAAATCATTTATTGGTAAGATGCAATGGTACAATAATGTAAGAATAAGGTAATCCTCGTCTTTTAAATTTAATGGTTTAAACGTAAGCAGTAACTTTATCGAAAATATTGTGTTTACTTATTTTGTCTAAAACTGATTTTAATTTTGTATGAAACAGTCTATCGTTATATTCGAAATATAATTCAGAGTGGTACCTTTAGGTAAGTTTTGTAAAATTTGCCGTATTTCTTATTATTCAGGGTTACATGTAACGGTTATAAAAAATCAGATCATCTCAGCTCTCGCATTATTGCAATTGCATCTTGATAATGTTTCTGCAGCATATGAGGTCCCTGCGGTCCGCAAACTCAGCATAGATGGCGTACTGAAGCTAAGAGAAAAATGGCGTCACATTGACACAAATGTAGTATTCATGATGACACCATTTTTCTCTTAGCTACAGCACGCCATCTATGCTGAGTTTGCTGATAGTAGGGGCCTCATACCTAGTACTACCGGTGTATGTTGGAGTTAAAATAAAAATATTTCGGACTTTATTGTTTTCAAAATTTTTAGAGTTATTCCGAAAAAAAACTTATTCTATTGCTTTCTATCATAATATATGCATGCAAAAAAAATTAAAGCATTAATCTTCCAGCATAGAGTATGGGACTAACATTTTTACTATTTGGTCGATAAATAGTTCCATATAAGTAATATTAAAGCAACGTGAGATTTTCTGCTTTCGTTAGAAAAGTTTTTCCATTGCATGTATACTATCTTACGTTTCCCACTGGAAATAATAAAAGAAATACCATCGAATCAACATGCTGTATTCAGCATACAGCATCGATAATGCAACCTATAAAGGTGTTGATAAATCAGATCATAATTTTTATATAAATTTCCCCGTAGAAATGTTAAACAATATTCATGATGGCCTGCCACCTCATAAACTTAAATTAAAAATAAATACAATAATAATTTTGATTCGAGATTTAAGTATATCAGACGGCTTATCTAATGGTACACAAAAACGAACTACTAAATTGTTGAAGTATAACGTAGAAGGCGAAGTAGTAGGGGAAGAAAAAATTGATAATGAAGTTCTTATTCCAAGGATTACGTTACATACCGGAAATACTACATCATTACCTTTCATTTAATATAGAAAACAATTCCCATTATTTGTAGCGTTTGCTATGACTATAAAAAAAAGTCTCAAGGTCACAGATTTGATAATGAGGGATTGTGCTTTAAAAAACCTTTATTTTTTCATGGTCAATTTTACGTGGCTTTATTGAGATGCAAAAATAAAAATGAAATTTTTGTTAAAATTGATAAAGAAAACACTTCAAATATTGTAAATATAGTTGGGAAAGACATTTTCGATAGTAAGTTACAATGTATTAAACAATAACAACATGATTTTAATATTACCATTCGTATAGACAAAATTCATTACCTAATAATACATCCCATAAATATATATTGTGTTTATCTGTTGTACCAATTTTAACATTAATTTAAAATAGAACAGGAATAAACCTAAGTCTTAGTGGATTAATAATGCTTTATACGATGCCTCATAAAATGAGTGATCTAAATGTGAAACTTCCACAGTTTGTATTAATGATTAACTAAATGCATCGACGATTCTTCGTAAATGATCGTCGTGCAGCTGGGTATCCCGGTGACCGACGACGCTCTTCTCCAATGAGTAAGTAATGTAGGCCTACTATCCTAAACCCCCAGGATTGACAAGTGCCACCCATAAAGAATGTAGTATAACCGATGACGTCTCTGGCGGAATACCCGGACACGTGTCTAGCCAGAGCAGATTCTGCTCTGACCCTTCTGAGTTATATGACTGTACCATAATCTGGCCTGGTGCCGTCAGAGAATTTTATACTACAAATGTAAGCCAGGGAAAACAGCCCTGAGGGGCATGAGCAGCCATAACGGCTTCCTTCTCTGTGGTCGTGTCCCCAACGGCATCCCTACATTTTCCCAACTAACGATGAGTGGTTGGTGAACCGGGGAACAACCCGAAGACGAAATATTTTTTGATCAGCGGCGTACGTCCCTCATATACGGTCTCCGTCCACAGAGACTCCGAGGATAAGAGTCAAGCTAACCGCAGCTGGCTCTCCATCATCAAGAATAACAATAAGGAATGACTGGAAATTTTACCATTGGCCCTTTTCAGGGTCAATGTAAGCATTTACGTTCCCTACTTAACCATCAATCTCATCGGTTCTTTTAGGGGCCACCTAAGTTTAAACTAACTTGACAACAAATACATTTTTACTACCATTTGCGGAAGCGATTCGTCAACTGAAAGACTATATGTTAACTAAAGACGGCCACTATTAAACCAGGACAGTCATTCACTGGCAGCCGTCATGAGCGGAGTTGTTCGTCGCAAGGCTGTGAACCCCGGTGACCGATGACCCTATGTTACCTTCTCGACTCTAAGCATTCAACCAGAAATCACCGATTCTCTTTAAGGTCTGCTTTAGGCAAACTTAGCAGCTATGAAGGGAAAAAAAACTTAAGCTAACCGGACAGTCTCGAACGGGCAAGTGTCACAAACCAATCTCTCCACCTTAAATCACCAAAACAACTGGATCTGCAAAAAAAAGGTGCTTTAGACACCAACGTTTTCGGTGTTATGCCAGGAGACGTTGGTAAAGATCTCTACAACTAGCTCCAAGGCTTCGAACTTTGTAATTTTTCTCCCGATCGGTCTGGGTCTTTAACAGCAGGCCAGAGGAGATCACCCTGAGGTATCCAGGCAGTCACAATTGCTGTTAACTGAAGTCAAGAAAGAGTTAACTTAAAAAACTCAAAGGTCTTTTTCAGGGCAATCGAACGTCAAACTACCTTGCCAACGAATATATTAGAATGTAACAAAGTGACAGAAAATAGCCTTTAAGGGTCACAAAAGTCGCAAAAGGGTGAATTGGAAGGAAAACTATAAATGTATCTAATGAATACAATTTTAGGCGTCAAGAAACTGACGTGGAAAATTTATTGAGATCGGAACAGCAGCCTCAAAATCGTCAAATAAAGAATCTTTTACGTGAGAGATCAGCTTTGCATTTTACCCTCACAGTTATCTCTTAAATCTTTAAAAATCTAATTTTAGGTTTTAAATAAGAAAAAAATTTATTTGTTCTTTTATAGCAATGAAAAATGTAGAGATTAAGTTCCAGGACTTAGTTGCTCTGGTAATAAAGTTGTGAGATAAGAGAAAAAATATTTTTTTTAATATGTTTTTGGGAGTTTAAAATCCTAACATCTTTAAAAAATGGTCCTTTTCGTAAATTACACGGGAGAAACTGCAAATCAACCGCTCCTTATGGCCAACGATTATTTTATGGTATAAGGAACGCATTGTACTTTTTAGCATAATTATATGGTTTTTAATTTTTACAGCTAAATAAACTGTATGGATCGCGAACAAATATGTTTTTAGTAAGAAGATTTTTGTTCTAAAAAGTGCCAGGAATAAACATAAAATTTCTGACTGAAAACGTGTCTCATTACATGTCAACACACTACGGTGTTCCGTTTAGTAAGTCTCGGGCGAAGCCGAGACGGGGGGCTACTAGTGGGGATCCATGGGGGGTTGTGTGGAACGCCTCTCCAAGATAACCGTATAATGTACGAAGATATATGTGCGAGTATTTTTATGAATGGTGAGTTATGTGGACACTTTCTTTACGAAAGGGTTATTATGAGGACAAAATAGAAATTATGCGGACGCTTGCATATTTTTATCATGACATTAGTATATAACCAAAAAGCACGTAAAGTCCTCGTAAGTCACTTTTACTAGTGTGTGTGTGTGCGTGTACGCGCGCGTGTGTGTGTGTCATTACACAAGCTATTAACGTGCGCTTACGCAAAGACATACACCTAAGAAATAAAAACCACAAAAATGTCTGACCACATCGATCTTTTCATTTCATGTTTTCTCGGACTATATTGACGTCCTAACAAAGATTAGAACCATTTGTTTTTTCTCTATGTTAAATCAATGAAAAATTCTGAACGGTGCTAGTTTTTGCAGAAGGCGTCCATATGTTTAATATCACAGCAATATTACAGCAATAGGAAGATATATACTTGACCACATCGTCGTGAACAGTTACAAACCTGTCGAGCTGTAACTGCATTCGAACTAAAGATTCGATATTTGGCTGTTTTTTGAGCAAGAAAATAGCGATAAAATCTAATATCCATATCATCTCGCTATCTGCCTTCTATTCGGAGGTACGCACGTGTAGTCAGTTAGCTTTATATGCCAATCAGCAGAAATCACGTTATCTTTCGTTTTATGTTCGGCAAAAAAATTAGCAATAGGCTAATCTGTCAGCGACAAATAATCGCGCGAACCCCGTGGAGCTATCTGCCACCTAATTAAAGATATGCATGTATGGTTAGCTAGCTTGATATCAGTCTAACGTTTTCGTCGTTATTTAAAAAGGGTAATAAGCGACGACATCAGTTTTGATGTAACATATTAGCAACAATATTAGCGACAAATCGTAGACTTCATTCCTAGTGTGACATAAGGTTTTGGCTAGCTAGCTTGATATACCTCTTTAAAAGCCAGATTTGATCTAATATTTTTTGATAATTAACGGTTTTTACTTTATCAATAATGTCGATTTAATTTAAAAGCTTAAAGTTATCTCACTAATATATAAAACAAAGTCGTTAAAACCGTCGTAATCGCTATCCACGAAAACTACTCAACCAATCTGGCTGAAATTTTGCATACGGATTCTTGACACTTCCTAGATGGTTTTAATTTAGTTTTATCTTTAAAAAATGATTAACAATACCCATAAATAAGCTCAAAGTTTTGCAAAAATACGCTGGCTTCTCACGTTAGTTCAGTAGAATCTGCTAGGTGGCGTAGACGTAAAATCAAAGCTACCTGCAATAAAATTAAATAAGTGTGGTTATAATCGGCCCACCGAGCGTCTCAGCGCTTTTCACAGTCATCCACTGGCAGTACATCAAAAATAGAATTGTTCATCGTGCAGGTGGGTATCCTGGCTACCAACGACCCTCTTCTTGAATGGGCAAATGACCTACGTCCTGCATCTAATTCTAATCTGAACCACGAGTATTCACAAGTGTCACTATTAAAAAATGTTCTAAACGATAACGTTTCCGGCGGAATACCAGGAGATGTGTCAAGCCAGAGCATAATCTCCTCCAACACTTATGAGTTTAGTGGCCGTATAACCATCCAGCCTGGTGCTGTCAGAAAATTTTTTACTACAAATGCAAGCCAGGGAAGACAGCTCTGAAGAGTACAGGCAGCCACAATGGCCTTCTTCTCAGTGGTCGTCCCAACCGCATACTCACAGAAAAGGTTATTTTATAGCATAAGGAGCGCACGGTATTTTTAGCATAATTTTTTTTTTTTTTTTACTTCTTACAGCTTATTATTTGAATAAATAAACTGCATGGATTCCGAACAAATATGTTTTTAATAAAAAAATTTTTATTCTAAGAAGTGTCAGGAATAGCTGTTAAATTTTAAATGAAAACATTTCACATTACGTGTTAACACACTACGGTGTCCCACTTAGTGAGTCTCAGGCGAAGCTGAGATGTAGGGGCCACTAGTTACTTATAAAATGACTATATATTTTACGTAAAAAAAAAGAGTTAACGCTTACTCTTTATATGCCAAAAAATTCATGAATTCTTAACTTGGGTAAATTAGTTGAGAACTAAAGGTAAAAAAGATCAGACCTTAGACTAACAAGGAATAATTTGCCTTTTTTTGTTTTTCTTATTTTTTAATTAATACCCTATTCCATCAAAATGCTACTATGCTCATTTTTCGTTAATTCAATAATCTGTGGCAGTTTATTTTTTTTTTTTTTTTGAGCGAAGCTTCTTATGGGGCATTCTGGGGCAGGGAGTGAGCTGGCAAAAAGTTACAAATTTAAAACGACCGACATCCTTTCCCGACTGCTCTCAGTACCACAATACCAGGACGTATATATATATCTGCTGCTATAGTACTCGGAGTTGGTCGTACGAGCTCGGAAATCGTCGAGCTTTGCCGTCTCGAAGCCCTTCTCTGATCTCTTATCGACTTTGTATTCGTATGACTACGTCGTACTGTATACTTATGCGGCTGCATGTTCCACGTACATTGTTTCCATGCACTGCACACACACACACACACATATTTTGATAAATTTTAATAAGGATTAATAACAGATTCGCAGATTTCTACAACACGATTAGGGACAACTATTGATGCAGTTTTTGCAAGACTTTTAGATAACATTTCATCAATAGTATATGCATCATATTTCACTTTTCATAAACTTATATTTTCATTATTTTAATTAGATAATCATACAAATACACATAAGTGTTCAACTATAGTTAGAACCAGTGAAAATGCGGATCAAGAAAGAGCAAAAGTACTCTAAATTGTGCCAAACGTACTCTGTAGTTATTTTGACAATACTAACAAAAAATTTTTATTATTTATCAGTTGATGTTAGAATAAACGTTGAATTTATACGAATTGTGTCTATACTTTGTATGTACTGTTATATTCTGTCCAAATAAATACTATTTTTGCCCATATTTATTTTGTTAATTTTTTTTAATTTTTTTGATTTTTTATTTTATTATTATTTATTTCCTTTCAGCAAACAATGTAAGCTTACATATTTGACATTCAATTATTAGAAATTCATCCCAGAAATGTTTGTGTGTAGGAGTGTGTGGATGGGTTAGTGTGTGGGCGCTCGCGTATGCTTTGGCAAGTCTATGTATGTCTGTATCTACAGACATTATTGGTACAATTTATGTCAGATAATGCTTCGCTGCCACATATAAAAGGCAGCTTTGCTTCTGTCAGTAGTCCCGAGACCACTCATGCTTGGTTTTTTTTTAACATTAGGATACCAAAAGTAACTGATATGAACATACATATATATGATATAATTTACAATATCTTCTCAAGTATACTTAAACGTTCGATACAAACCGAAGTACTAAAAGAAGAAATCCTAAGCTTTTTCATCATGTCAAAAAAGTTGTGATGCATTATGTGTTACTGCACCAGCGAGAATAAGCTGTCTAGCACAAGAACAGGCAAAACAACTGCAGTATATTTTTTTTGTTTTTATCACTTTTTTCAAAGTTTAGTGTGATGAAAGTTTTTCCAAAGGTTTTCCTCGCACGATCCTGAAATATTTTTAAAATGACAGTAAAACTAATGATAGACTCTTAATAAACTAAGTATTGTTTTAAAGATACGTTAACTTCAGCCAAAACTTAAATATGAACTTTTAGTACAGTTTTAAAAATTATTTATTTCCTTTTATCCTGGCCGTATTTTTATCACTCTGTTTTCTTTTTCCAGCATCATCATCGTTTTTTCTTGCCATCTTACGTTTGATTTACTGATCCATCATTTCTAATTCTTCTAGGTATTATAATTTCAGTTCATTCCTTTACCATATTAATTCTAGCTTTCTAGTTTCAATGTCACTGATCATGTCTTGTTCTTTGTCCTCTTGTACTGCTATAACTTTTATTTTTATCTAAAAATCTTCTTTTTAAAAACATATTTGTTCAAAATTCATGAAATTTATTTTGTCAAATAGTAAGCTGTAACATGTGAAAAAAAATTAAAATATGCTGAGAAGTAACGTACGTTCCTTACGTGATGAAATAATTGCTGGCCCTACAGGACCGTTGATTTTCACTTTCTCACGTTACTATGAATGAAAAGGGCTATTTGTTAAATTACAAATATTTAAAACTGACAGAAAACATATAATTAAAAAATTTTTTCTTCCAATCTTCCATCTTTGTTAACAGAAAAACAAAGTCCTAGAGCTTCATATCCCTATTTTTTGTCATCACAATAATTATAAATACGCATTATTCTACCTATTTTAAAATCTGCAAGATTTAAGTAATTATTGTGAGGGTTTTAATAAAAATCTGATCTCTCTCGTAATATATCCTTTATTTGTCGATTTTAACGCTGCAGTTTAAATCTCGATGAATGTTCTGCGCTAGTTTCTTGACGCCAAAAATTTTGAACATTCAAAGCGTTTAAAGCTGTCCTTTGAATTCGCTTTTTTGTAATTATAGGCATAGTTAAAACTTTGGTGAGCCCTAAAGGCTATTTTTTGTCAACTTTGATAAGTTGTAATGTATTTTTTGGCAAGGTAGTTCGACATGCGATGGCCCAAAAAATTGGTTGAGTAGTTCTCACGTATAGCGATTACAACAGTTTTAGCGACTTTGCTTTATTTATTAGTAAGACAAAATTTGTTGTTCTTCCAGATAGTAGAGCTCAGACAGTTAAATGATGATATTCATACTTTAATAATAAATGTTTGTTCACTTAAATTTTATTTCAATTGTGTCTCTGATGATGTATTGTATAAAATTGTATAATTTACTCTGTTTATCTATCTATTGTATGATGAAACGTTTAATTATTATTTTTAAAATAATTTTTTATAATAGTGGCGGTATATATATGTAAATGACAAGTGACTGAATGTTAAGGTCAAAATACATCTGATACCACAATGGTCATTAGCAAGTAAAAAAAAAGAAAAAAAACAAGCTTAGCTTTCTTTTTACAAGCAAACAGCTTATAACATGAAAAATGAGTCTTCAGCTTGATTAGTAGTTGCAAGACTGAAAACATTAAAAAGCAAGAAAGATAGAACAATTTTTACGCCAGTAAATAAATATACTTTTTTAATAATTATAATTCCACGTACGAAATCTGGTAAATATCCCATCTTACTAATACATGAACTAAAGTTGCTTAAATCGTTGTGATCGCTCACCACGAAAACTATGGAACCGATCTTGCTAAGAATTTGCATACTGATTCTTAATACTTTCTAGACGGTTTTAGCATAGTTTTCATCTTAAAAAAATTAATAACTATAGCAATAAATAAGTTTAAGGTTTTGAAAAATACTCTAGTTTATCACTTCAGTTTAATAGGATCCGCTAAGTGGTGTAGAAGTTAGTAAAATCAAAGCTACCTGCAATACAATTAAGTAAGTCTGGTTACTATATCTCCAAACAAAGTACCAAATACCACGGTCGATCATTGGCAGTGTATGAAACATAGAGCTAGCAGTCGTGCAGCTGGGTATCCCGGCTACCGATGACACTGTTCTCTAATGGATAAGCGACTTATGTCAAACTTTATACTAAACCACTAAGATTAACGAGTGCTTCAAATAAAAAGGTTTTCTATAAGCTAACATTTTTAGCAAAACACCAGGAGACGTGTCTTGCCAGACCACAATCTGCTCTAGCATTTTGGGGTTTCATGGCCATTTTTCCTAACAACCAGGTGGTACCAGAGCAGATTTCGCTACATCAGCAACCCAGAGAAGACTATCCTGGAGAGTTCAGGCAGCCACAACAACCTCTTTCTAAGTGATTTGTCTCAATATCATACCCACAGAGAATCATTTTTGACTAACTATGAGCGGTTGGTTACACAAGGAACGACCCGAAGACGAGATATTCTTTAGTCAGCGGCGTACCTCTCCTCAGCACGATTTCCATACGCAGAGCCTCTGAGGTTGAGAGTGGAGTTACTCACAGTCAGTTGTCCATCATCAAGAATTATAATAATAAATGGCTGGAACTGTCACCACTGGACCTTTTCAGGGCCATTATTAGTATTTACGTTCTCTACTCAACCATCAATTTCATCGGTTCTTCTAAGGGCCACCTAAACTACCTTGCCAACAAATAAGTTTTAACTACCATTTCTAGCTTGTCAACTGACAGACTATGTAAAGCTGGTCTTATGAAACCAAGTCAGTCATTTACAGGCAGACGTCACGAGCAGAGTTGTTCGTCATGAGGCTGGAAACCCCGGTGATCGACGACCCTATTTTACTCTTTTGACTTGAAGCATTTCACCAGGAACCACCGATTTTCTTTAAGGTCTGCTCTAGGCAAAAGTAACAGCAATAAAGGAAAAGTAAACTTCAACTACCGGGACAGTGCAAGCATCACGAACCAACCTCCCCACCTTAAATCACCAAAACAAACGAGGTCTTTAAAAACAGGTGCTTTAGAAACTAACGTCTTCAGTGTAATACCAGAGAATGTTGGGAAAGAGCTTCACAACTAGCTTAAGCGCTTCAGACATTGTAGTTCTTCTTTCGTTTAGTCTGGTGCTACAGCATCAGGCCAGAGAAGACCATCCTTAGGTACCAAGGTAGTCTCGTTTGCTGGAAACATCAGTCAAGAAAGAGTTTACTTAAGAAGCTCACTGGTCCTTTTGAGGGTCATTGGACGTTGAACTACCTTGTCAGCAAATATATTACAACCTCATAAAGTTAAAAGAAAGAGTTCAGTACCAGTCCTTTTGAAGGCCATTGGACGTCGAACTATCTTGCCGAAAAACATATCACAACTTAACAAAGTTGACTAATATAGCCTTCAAAAAAGTTTTTTCCATGCCTATAGTCGCAAGAGGATGAGTTAGAAGGAAAACATTAAATGCTTTAAATGTATACAATTTGAGGCATTAAAAAATTGATGCAGAACATTTTTTGAGGATGAAACAGCAGCGTCAAAATTAATGAATAAGGAATCCATTACAAAACAGATTTTCTTTTTATTATAACCTTGACACTTATCAGTTAAATTTTCCTGACTTTCAGATAGGAATATAATATGTTTTTGTACTTATTGTGATAATAAAAATAGAGAGATACGGCTCCATGACTTTGTTGCTCTGGTAACAAAGTTATAAGATTGAAAAAAAAAATTTCTAATTATATATTTTTTGTCAGTTTTAAATCCTTACAGTTTTAACAAATAATCCTTTCTATTTAATATAACGTGAGAAAGTGAAAAATAACTGCCCTTTAAGGCTAACAATTATTTAATGACGTTAGGAACGCACGGTACTAGTCGAAATCATTACATTTTTTTAACTTTTCACTGCTCATTAATCAATTAAATAAACTGCATGAATTTCGAACGAAAATGTTCTTAATAAAAAGTTGTTCGTTTTGAGAAATTGATAGGCTAGATGTAAAATTTTCAACGAAAAATGTTCTACATCACATGTCAACAATTTATGGTGCTTCATTTAGCGAGTCTTGGGCAAAAATGGCGTACATCACATCTAATAATTTTTGTAAGTCTCTAAAAGGTTAAGAAAATCGATCTGAACATTCATGACATTAGTTAAAATAATTGTTATCCAGCTAAACCTTAATTAAAACTCCAGTAAGTTAATACAACTGTTTATATTGGTTAGGTTTTACAACCATAAGCTAGCTCAAGCCGTTGTGCACTGTGCCTGTGCATATGCTAGTGCTTGTTCTTTAAGTCAATTTGAGTGCGTAGGATTTCAAAGAATGCTCTCAGAAATTAAGTGAAAGGGGCCTGTAAAAACATAATCTACATACTGAAATTCACTGTACGTAAAGCGTCAAGTTAATTCACTGAGATTATCATTTTGCTAAATTTTCAAGGAAAACAACAGTAGTTATTGTTCTTGCCAGGTTAAAGTGTCTCCAATTAGTGATATGTAACTCTAAATACTAGCTAATAGTATTCCATATCTTGTGTATCTACCCCGTGTCATCCACTATAGGATACTATAGATACGGTTGCGCAATTTTAATTACTTTTATACACTGCCGCTTTTAAATTCTGATGATTAGATTTTTTATGAACTAAAAATTGAGCCTGAAGTGTGTAAGATAACTCAGATTGTGGGAAGATAACTTTTTTTGTCATTCATCTAACGTTTATCTTATCCAAAGTACCTTATCTACAATCTTAGATGAATATTTATAGAAAGATGAGCGTCGGATAAGCCACGAGAATGGTTATTTTTGACATGCCGTGCGCAGGGATTCGATTATGACCTTGATATACACACGCTCCTCGCAGGAGTGCTCAGCACGAGCTCGAGGTCTTTTCAAAGCAACATTAGATGGCTCATAATCTCGTTCCCCGCTCACGCTATGTCGAAAAGTTGTTTACACCACACGTGTGAGAGGTTATATCACTGACACGCGTGCGTCAATCGTCTTCCCAGCGCACTAGTATCGTAATGTACTATTTATTATCCTCTGAGAGTCAAAAAATTGCTACAACTTTGGTTTTACGTATAACTTATCACGAAATCACGTTGAGCAAAGTTACGGCATTAATTTTTTTTGTAAGGGGGGCCGGGGGAAGGTATTTTCGGGTACATGAAGAGTCTCAATCCTGCTACGAATGGCATTTCTTGATAGAGTAACTTTTTATTTAGTATTCATTAAACTCGGTAGTGGCAATAATATTATTTGGACTATATGGCACTTTTTATACTACCACACAATTCGTCACCAAGAGAAGAGATCAGTAAAATACTGTGAATTTGTACGAATCATGACATTTCTTAACTTTTGTAAAAGTTGTGGCAGTTATTTTCTTTTTACACACTGCGGGCTCAGCTCTTAGTCTATTATGTTTTAAATGTATTTATAAGGTACAAGTAAATATAAAAACTTGGTAAAAGGGAGCACATTTTTATTAAACAAAATATTTGACGTTTCAAAATATATGACTTTAATTATTGTGAATTCAGTCATATGACTTTGAACATGTGTCACTGTTAATAGAATATAATCGTGATGTAAAAAGGGGAAGCGCCTCTCGTATTTATTTCTGAAGAGGTCGACTTTGGTTTCGACGAAACATCAAATATTTTGTTTAATAAAAATGTGCTCCCTTTTACCAAGTTTTTATATTTACTTGTACCTCATAAATTTTATATTGGAGCAAGATGAAGAGGATGATTGTATTAATCATCGTAGATTTACTTTAAATTTATTCCCTACTACTTAGGCAAATTATAGAAACAGAGTTTTAAAAATTAAGCGTATCAGAAGAAACTCAACCAGCTGCAAAGCCAAAGCAGCTAGGGGAGAATGGGGCGTTACAGGTTTACTAGATAACTCTGACACCTCAATTGTTTCTGATTGATAATACATTTTTAAATTAAAACTTGTAAATAATAACTTTTGATACTTTTACTTTTTTTCTATTCAAGTAATTCAATAAATAATTCAATACAAGTTCAACGAGAAATATGTAAAATTTTATTCAATAGAGTACCTGCACTCTTATTTTTAATCACAGACACTGAACATAATCAAACCTGTTTTTAAGCGTCTAGTAAAGTACATTTTGTAGATTAACCCTTGCTCTTTCATTTCCTTTTGTTAGCTTTGCTCTATAAGGCACAAGACGAAGTAACAACAAAAAAAAAAAAAACGTGTTCTATACAGGGAATGCATGGCACCTTATGGGAACTACTGGCACGAGAGTTATAAATTGATAATATATTTTCCAATAATAAACTTAATTAACTGTGATCAAAAAATCTAAACCAAAATCCTAAAGATAGAACTTCAATGTAATAAAGTATCCACATATATAAAAATATGTTTACTATTGTCATGTTCGTGCCTCAATCCTATGTGTACTGAATACAAAAAAATATACATTTATTAAAAAAATCTTTCGTATTAGAATTGCTAGGGGGTGTTTGAAATCACCCCTATTAATTTATTTTTTCTTCTAAGGCAAAGGTTAGTGGAGATGAATTTTCTAAGGGGTCACAGTAATACGTACCAACAAGAATTTTTAAAATCGGTGCTTCTCTGCAACTTTTCCACATTTTACAGTATTTTCCGGCTTAGTTACAGCACTATAATTAGAACATGTTAGTGTGTTAATACATTGTGTAAAATATTTTTAGTTTATCAATACTCTAAGATTTTGAATCTATTTTCCAGATTTCTCGAAGTAGAAAAAAATTCTAATTCAAACAAGCGTGAGAGGTCTTGGAACTCCTGACAGAAGCAAAGCTACCTCATATATGTGGCAACAAAATATTATCTGACATTAACATTACCAATAATCTGTGTAAATACATACACTATGTCAAGCACAGCATACGCCATACGCTGCTACAAGCGTGCACATATAAATTTTTTGTGTATGTGTGTGGGGAGGGTGTGGCCAGGGGTAAAAGAAATTGTTAGCCAACATAGAAATTTTTTTTGTGGTTTTTAGAGGGGCTTTCTTACAAAAATATCTGTTATTTCATTTAACACAAGTGTATTGTTATTGTTATAAGCGGCCTATTCAGGTAAAAACTTAAAAAACTTTCAGTTGTCAATTACACTTCTCTTGGTATCTTGATTGAAGAAGGCAAAAGATGAGGACTTTGAACTCGTTTGTGTTTATCAACGTTGTTAAAACTACTACTCTTAACTTTCATTTACAACGTAAACAACTTTCTGAGAATTGCAATATTGTTTTTCTGTAAATTTACGATTTAATCTCTTGCACTACTTTTGTTCTCAAACTAGTGACAATAGCTGCAGGGATCACACTAACGGGACCAGGACTTTGGCCTGGGTTTAAAGTCCAACAAGTTTAATTGTCCCACCATGATAAATTAGTACTTCCTGTCAACCCACAATGAAGGACGTTCTCCAGCTTCCAGTATTGTCGTTCAAGGGCTGGGCTGATATGACAGACAGAAAGAGGCGGTATTGTTTGTTGATTTGTAATTATAATTAAAACCTAAGATTCTATAAATCAATCTTAAATTGCTGATAGACAGTTGTGTGATGCATAATTTTAAAATTTTTGTTAAGAATGACTTAACAATTTTCCGTAAGGCCTTTATTTCAGATGTACTCTCAATAATGTTTAAAAACGATTATCAACAATAACCACTAATCCTTGTCCTATTTCCAAATAAGGATTAATCACTTAATATTTTTAGTCAGAAGCAGTTTAACCTCTCATTTACATAAAGAATTAAGTGATCAGTGGACATTGATATGGATTTCTCTTTCATGTATTTTGCAATGTATATCAGAAAACTCGGCTCATTTCGTTTGTATATGTGCCATTAAGTTAAGTACAAATTGTTGATGTTGAAAAATCTGTTCCAGTTTCAAATAACAAAATCTGATAAAACTGTAACAGTCGAAATTTTTTAAGCTAAGTCAATCAATAGATAAATGTTACTTTGTTTTGGATTGCAGGTAAGCATGAAAAAAAAAAACATCAACATGGTATGATTTCTTAACAGTTCACTTCATAGAAAAACTTGGATATACTAAGCGATATCAATGAGGTTGCTTTTAGTTTTTCATCAGTTGGAGTACTTACCACAACTGCTTATTACAAAGAACAATCTAAGTCAATGAAAGAAAAAGTAATTTTAATTTAATAGACTGGAAATTAGATGTCCATGAAACTGAAGTAAAATGCGAAGTACCAAGTTCCAAGACTCCTCCCACGTCGTTAAAATAACGTATAAATAAATAAGCATTGCAAAAATAAGCAAAAAGTGTTAACTAATTTGTTTCTCCGGACGCAGTTCTGACTCGGGCATTTCTCCAACAAAACTTTAAGATAGTCCTCCAAAAGCAAAATAATCCAGTGTAGTATATAAATTGAGTCACCTGAAACGGATCTATTAACTTACTGACTTATTTTCGGGTGGTTTATCAGTCAGTAATATTAACGCTTTAATGATAAAGATGGCCGCTCCTACGTACGATGTAACAGACTATTATTTTAAAACAGACTTACCATGCATCTCGTTAACTTTGTAAGTATAAGACCAACAATTTTCGTCGTACTACAAGTTACTTAGACAATAGATTTAAATCAAAATAAATAACAGTTTGTAATTGTTTACAGAGTCTGATATTCGATTACCTTATCAAAGCAGTCAATAAGATCGCAAAGCAGCAGAAGAACTCTTTTGCAATTTGTATGCTGCGTCATATCTTGCACTTTTTGCCACTGGCCATTTTATCACATCTGTCATCATACGTATTCTAAAATTTTAAAAACAAAAAATGATTTACTTTTATCTAGTTAATGCTCTGAAGAAAACTTTTTTTCAATTATTATGAATAAATTAA
>NW_019379793.1:264219-279904 GCF_000648655.2 Copidosoma floridanum | reverse complement strand
ATTACCGTTGCTTGTTCACCTAAGAATAGAATTTATTAATAAATAATACAAAAAAAAGTGTTGTCTCTAATCAGCAATGCTTACACGTCTTAGAGCATTTTTTAATTATTATCAAAACTGAAAAACAGTAAGATTTCTAGATTTAAATGACAATTTACCTGAGAAACAATTTATTTATAAATAACAAAAAGAATATTTCGATCTTTAATGGCCGATACTTGTACACCTGCAGGCACGATTTTGTTACTATCATTACTAAAAATAAGATCTTTAGTTACTAATCACGGCTAACATAAGTAACAATTAATAAATAAATAACAAAACAAAAAAAATTGTGCTTCTAATCGCTAATGCTTGCATGCCTATGGGTACTTTTTATTGTATTCCGGATAGATCAAGCTTATATTTGTAAAGTGAAATATATAAAAGTTTATCTGTCATGTATGTCTAGTGAAGTAAGAAAAATGTGTTTGAATAAAACTGACGAGCATTATGATGTTAAAAAGATGTTGTTCATTTTGGTTAAAAAAACGTTCAGTTTTGCCACCAACTTCAATGACTCTAAGTCACATTTTTGTTTGACAGCGATATATATCCTTAAAATTCGATAATTTCTCAACGATGTTTCTTTCTTTGCGTGAAGCTGATTTTGTCAGCTAAATATTAATTATTACAACTTTAAAAAAAATTGGATTTTTAAGTACCGATACTAGCTCATCTGACAAAAAATTTATCCATTTATAATACAAGAAAATAGTTAGGTCTCTAACTACTTCTTTGACGAGTAAGCATCGGGGATTAGAGACCAAAATTTTTTTTGTATTATTTAATAATGAATTATTTTTAAAAGTGAGCGTGGACGGCGATTAGAAACTCAACTGTTTTATATAATTGTCAGTCGAAAAAACATGCACTTTGGTAAGCGAATAAAGGTGATTTGAGACCTAACTATTATTTCTGCATTAATTATAAATAAACTAACGTCTTAGGCAAGCAAGCATAAGCCATTATAAAATTTTCCGTTTCTTAAGATTGTTTATTGACTAAATATTTTAATGGCCAAACAAGCTTGGGTGATTATTAACCCTAATATTTTTTAGTTGTGTATGTAGTAATTAATACATTTAGGCGTTTGCGTATTAAAATTTGGTAACATAACTGTTTAAAATTATAGTGTAGCAGTAACAAAATTTATTGCCTGGCAACCAAAGAGCAATAATACAACACACTAATACAATAAGTTTTTTAGAAGGGCAACAGTAATTAAGGTCATTTTTGATAACATCTTTTCTGTCAGTTAATTAATACTTAATCACACATCTACACTTTGGTTGCATATTTCCCATTTGTTTTTGTAAATATTTAATTTATAAATAATATTATGAAACAAAATAGTTTATTCATCAGCAACGCTTGCTTTTCTACCTGTAAAATGGTTCCGTTAATAAACTCTATTGATAGAAACTAAGGTTCTTAATCACCAATGCTTACTTACCTAAAATCACATCTTATGAAACAATAATGTAAACAAAGACAGGTCACCTATTACCGAAGCTTGTACACTTAAGAGCACGTTTAAAAAATTATCACTACTACAAAACAGTTGGATTTAAATCAGCGGTGTTTGCTAAACTAAGAAAATCAATTATTTATAAACAATACAAAAAAAATATTTGGGTTTCAAATCGCCGACGCTTGCACGCTTAAGGGCACTTTTAATTAAAATATTATAACTAAAAAACAGTTAGATTTTCAATTAGCGACATTAGCTCGCCTGAAGAAAAAAATAATTCATAAATAATGTAAGAAAAATAGTAAGGTTTTTCTAAGCGTCGACGCTTGCACGTGTAAGGGCACTTTTAATTAAAATACTATAACTAAAAAACAGAGTTTTAAGTACCGATACTTGTATACCTAAAGGCATACTTTAATTATTATAAACACTAAAAAATAATTAGACTTTTTACTTTTGATACTAGTGGCATGAGAAAAAAATGTACTCAGAAATAAAGAAAAAAAAAAAAAAAAAGAATTGGCTCTCCAACCACTGAAACTTGCACGCCAAAGGTCACTTTTTCTTACCTATTATTAAAAAAAAAACAGGTGTATTTTAAATTTTCGAAGCAAGTTCGCCTCATAAAGAAATTTGTCATTAAATAATACAACCACTTATGCTTGACTGCCTAAGGGCCCTCTTTAATTATTATTGATACTGAACAGTTAGATTTTAAATTACCGATGCTTGCACACCCGAGGAAACTTACTTCAAATTAATAATACATGTAAAACAGTTAAACATTTAATGTCTTATGGTAGGACGCCCGAGAAAAAATTCATTCATTGATAGCAAAAAAATAGTTTGGTTTTTATTCACTGACGCTTGAACGTCTGAGGGCACTTTTTGATATCTATTTAAATTAAAAAACAATTTGATTCTTATGAACCGATACTTACACCTAAAGGTAAGCTTCAATTATTATTATTATCAAAAAATAGTTGCACTTTCCATTTCTGATGCTAGCTTGCCTAAGAAAAAAAAATTCATGTATAATGCAAAAAAATAGTGAGGTCTGTAACAGCTAATGCTCGCACATCTAAGGGTACTTTATGTTAATTATTAAAACTGAAAAATAGTTAGATATTTAATCATCAATGCATACTTGACTAAGAAAAATATTTCCTCATGCATAATACAAAACAAGCAGTTGGGTCAATGCTTGCAAGCCTTAATAGAAAATTTGTCAATAAATAATACAGAAAAAAAAGTTTAGTCTGTAATTGCTGATCCTTGTACGCCTAAGGGTACGCTTTAATTATTATTAATACTAAGAAACAGTCTAATTTTTAACCACTGATGCTTCAGGAAATTGAAAAAAATCATTTATTTGTAAATATTACAAAAATATTTTTGAGTCTTTAATTGCTTATGCTTGCACGCCTAAGAAATCTTTTAATAGATTAATAAAACTAAAAAAAAAATTGGTTTTTTAATCTTCGTTGCTGGTTCTCCTGAGAAAAAAAATTATTAATAAATAATGCGAAAAAAAGGAAGGTCTGTAACCGCTAATGCTTGCACGTCTTAAGGCACGTTTTCATTATTATTTATACTAAAAAAAGTTACATTTCTAATCACCGGTGTTTACTAAAATAAGAAAAACATTTATTTGTAAATAATACAAAAAAAAAGTTAGGTTGATACTTGCAAGTCTTATAAAAAAACTTATTATTTAATAATACAGGAAAAGTAGTTTGGTTTATGATTACCGTTGCTTGTTCACCTAAGAATTCTCTTAGCANAAGTGTTGTCTCTAATCAGCAATGCTTACACGTCTTAGAGCATTTTTTAATTATTATCAAAACTGAAAAACAGTAAGATTTCTAGATTTAAATGACAATTTACCTGAGAAACAATTTATTTATAAATAACAAAAAGAATATTTCGATCTTTAATGGCCGATACTTGTACACCTGCAGGCACGATTTTGTTACTATCATTACTAAAAATAAGATCTTTAGTTACTAATCACGGCTAACATAAGTAACAATTAATAAATAAATAACAAAACAAAAAAAATTGTGCTTCTAATCGCTAATGCTTGCATGCCTATGGGTACTTTTTATTGTATTCCGGATAGATCAAGCTTATATTTGTAAAGTGAAATATATAAAAGTTTATCTGTCATGTATGTCTAGTGAAGTAAGAAAAATGTGTTTGAATAAAACTGACGAGCATTATGATGTTAAAAAGATGTTGTTCATTTTGGTTAAAAAAACGTTCAGTTTTGCCACCAACTTCAATGACTCTAAGTCACATTTTTGTTTGACAGCGATATATATCCTTAAAATTCGATAATTTCTCAACGATGTTTCTTTCTTTGCGTGAAGCTGATTTTGTCAGCTAAATATTAATTATTACAACTTTAAAAAAAATTGGATTTTTAAGTACCGATACTAGCTCATCTGACAAAAAATTTATCCATTAATAATACAAGAAAATAGTTAGGTCTCTAACTATTAAAGCTTGCACGCCTAAGGGTACTTTTTGTGCATTATTACAACTCAACAATATTTAGATCATGAGTTTTCAATGCTAGATTGCCTGAGAAAAAAATTTGTTCGTAAATAATGAAAAAAAAATAGTAACGTTTCTAATCAAGGGTGCTTGCTCGCCCAAGAAGTAAGTTTATTAATAAACAATTTAAAAAAAAAAATTGTGTCTCCAATTATTTGATAAATAAACGATATTTTAGAAATGTTTATTTTATTTTCAGTTGCGTAGAATGCTGAAAGTAAAACTGTTTTCTTTAATCGGAACATTTTNTCTCAACGATGTTTCTTTCTTTGCGTGAAGCTGATTTTGTCAGCTAAATATTAATTATTACAACTTTAAAAAAAATTGGATTTTTAAGTACCGATACTAGCTCATCTGACAAAAAATTTATCCATTTATAATACAAGAAAATAGTTAGGTCTCTAACTATCAAAGCTTGCACGCCTAAGGGTACTTTTTGTGCATTATTACAACTAAACAATATTTAGATCATGAGTTTTCAATGCTAGATTGCCTGAGAAAAAAATTTGTTCGTAAATAATGCAAAAAAAATAGCAAGGTTTCTAATCATGGGTGCTTGCTCGCCCAAGAAGTAAATTTATTAATAAACAAGTAAATAAAAATAACTGTGCCTTTAATTATTTAGTTAATACACGATGTTTAAGAAATGTAAATTTTATTTTCAGTTGCGTAGAATGCTAAAAGTAAAACTGTTTTCTTTAATCGGAACGTTCTCTGATTTCTGGCATAATTCTATGTAAACATAAGAAATATTCAATTATAAAATGAAAGAACTTACTTAAAAACATAAGAAGTATTTATTGTTCAATAGGTTGCAGAAACTACGGGTATTTGTGACCTTGTCGGTTGTAAAATTAAATCAACAGTTTGAATGGTAATTGTATTTAATTTATTCATAATAATTGAAAAAAAGTTTTCTTCAGAGCATTAACTAGATAAAAGTAAATCATTTTTTGTTTTTAAAATGTTAGAATACGTATGATGACAGATGTAATAAAATGGCTAGTGGCAAAAAGTGCAAGATATGACGCAGCATACAAATTGCAAAAAAATTCTTCTGCTGCTTTGCGATCTTATTGACTGCTTTGATAAGATAATTGAATAATATCAGACTCTGTAAACACATACAAACTGTTATTTATTTTAAAGTTTAAATTTAGTGTATTTGTAAATAACTTCATATATGACTACAAATATCAAACTGTTATTTATTTTAAAGTTTAAATTTAGTGTATTTGTAAATAACTTCATATATGACTACAAATATCAAACTGTTATTTATTTTAATTTAAATCCATTGTCTACGTAACTTGTAGTACGATGGAAATTGTTTGTCTTATACTTACAAAGTTAACGAGATGCATGTTAAGACTGTTTTAAAATAAGAGTCTGTTACATCGTACCTAGGAGCGGCCATCTTTATCATTAAAGTGTTAATATCATTGACTGATGAACCACCCGAAAATTAGTCAGTAAGTTGATAGATCCGTTTCAGGTGACTCAATTTATATACTACACTGGATTATTTTGCTTTTGGAGGACTATCTTAAAGTTTTACTAGAGAAATGCCCGAGTTAGAACTGCGTCCGGAGAAACAAATTAGTGAACACTTTTTGCTTATTTTTGCAACGCTTATTTATTTATACGTTATTTTAACGACGTGGGAGGAGTCTTGGAACTTGGTACTTCGCATTTTCCTTCAGTTTCATGGACATCTAGTTTCCAGTCTTTTAAATTAAAATTACTTTTTCGTTGATTGACATGGATTGTTCTTTGTAATAAGCAGTTGTGGTAAGTACTCCAACTGATGAAAAACTGAAAGCAACCTCATTGATATCGCTTAGTATATCTAAGTTTTTCTATGAAGTGAACTGTTAAGAAATCACACTATGTTGATGTCTTTTTTTTTCATCCTTACCTGCAATCCAAAACAAAGTAACATTTATTTATTGATTGACTTAGCTTAAAAAATTTGGACTGTTACAGTTTTATCAGATTTTGTTATTTGAAACTGGAACAGGTTTTTTGACATTCACAGTTTACATTTGTTAATTTTATAGCACTTAGACAAATAAAATAAGCCAAGTTTTCTAAAAACCTTGTAAAATACATCAAAATGAAATTTACATCAATGTCTACTTAATACTTAAGGTGGCTCCAGTGGCTTCAATGTTAAAATTATAAATAACCCAACTGAGGTTAATAAAATTGAATTATATTCTTTAAATTCCCATCTTTCTATTCGTATAAAAAAAAATTAAGGTTGACGATGAAAATTGTAAGAAATTATGATTACAAAATCGTAGTTTTAAGACGGGTTAGATAGGAAATGCAAGCTTACGCGATATACAACCTACTGCTGCACTTATATAAATAACCCGTAAGGTGTAAAAAACATGCTATCTTGTATATATTATTACGCAGTTTTCGATGACATGAGAAAAGTGTTTTGTTATCGAACAAAATCTTTAAATAATCGGAGACTAAGTATACAGTTGCGAGTGCAAGTCAGCTCTCAGCTGTCTGCATTCTGCAGAGTACATATACAAGGTATAACTACTCTTGAACTTAGGAGCGTACCGTAACAGTTCATCAATTAGGGCACCATAAAACTTTTTTGTTTTTTTATATTAACTCACTAAAGAAACAGATAAAATGTAGAATATGGCTTACAACAGTCTCTACGTTAATTTTATACCATATTTTAAAGAAAATAATGATTAATTTTTAGTCTCCCCATTTTGATACGGCACTAGGCGCTGGGGCCACCTTAATGCAAATAGGAGATGAAACCGCTTCTGAGTAAAAATATAAAGTGGAGCATTGCTCTCTGGAAACAAAACAAAAATGGTTATTACCCTTGAAAAATGTATAGAAACCTTATTTAGGGTACAAAATGTCTTACAGACAATTATTAAGTCATCTTAAAAAAAAAGTATCAAAACTATGCATCGTACAGCTGTCTGCTAGCAAGTATAAATATGGTCTTAGAGAATTGTATGTTCAAATACTAATTACAATACAAAGAACAACAAAGAACAATACTTCATGAGCTGTAACAGTAGAAGTACTGCCTCTTTTTGCCTGTCATATCAGCTCAGCTCATGAGCAACAGTACCTGGAGGCTGGGAAACGTTATTGATTCGAAGGCTACCAGATAATTCTTTTACAGCATGCTGGAATGAACCAGCTGGTTAGACGTCTACCCCAAGCCAACATCCTGGTCCATTATCATATTTATGATTAGAAATAAAAGTTGAAGATTTGCTGTAGTATCTTTAAATAAATCCATGACATTGCAAATGTTTTTCGTCTCCTGAATCGATAAAATATTGCAAAAATTAATACTTGATATATTTTAATAAAAATAGGACTAAAGTACCTAGATCCAGTAATCCGTACGAACAAAAACCTTTTAGCTGAATGAAGTTTTAGAAATATTGGTAACTTTTATAGTGAATTAGATAATATATATTTTAAACGTAAAGTTCCAATTTAACTTGATCGGGGAAATTAACGACAAGATACAACCCAGATAAAAATCCATCTTAAACTTTTGTGATTGCTATGAGTAAACTTTTTGAATAATTCAATGTATTTATTTTGAATGCTAAATATTACCGTATCCTTTTACTTATTTTCAATGATTAAGATTTCCATGTCTTCGTGCACCAACATTGTTTTTATAAATTACAATAAAAAACAGTTACTGAATTTAGTTTTTACGGTTTGTTACGCAACTTTTCATTGAGGCCAAATATCCAATAGTTTTTTTATGTTTCATTGTGGCAATAACAACAGTGCTAAAACCTTTCCTTATAGCAGGCCAAATGTATATTTGTATGTATACAAGTGTGCGAACACCATTCTTAGAGAGAGCCTGTTAATATTAGAGAAAATAGAGTATTTTAAAAGTTTCTGTTTTCGTTAATACTTACTGCTGGTAATATTCAACGAGAAAGTTTTCCTATACATGCCTGAGATAAATTTTACTTCTAAATAGCTGTAACAGTAAAAGTACTGCCTCCTTCTGCCTGTCACATCAGCTCAGCCCTTGAGCGATAGTATCTGGAAGCTGAGAAACGTCTTTCATCGTGGGTTGACAGGTAGTACGGATTCAGCATACTGGGACAAACAAGCTGGTTGGACTTTAAATCTAGGTCCAAGTCCTGGTCCAGTTGGTATGGTCCCTGCAGCTCTTGTCACTACTTTGAAAACAACAGTGATACAAGAGACATAATTGTTATAGATTAGAGATGAAAAAATTACTACAATTCTCATGAAGTTGCTTTCGTTGTAAACGAAAGTAAAGAATACTACCTGTAAAAACGTTGAAGAACACAAAGGCGAATAAAGTTCTCAAATTTTGCCCTCTTTTACTAATTTCTCAAGTAAAGTGTAACCAACAACTGGACTTTGACGACTTTTGAGGATGCAGGCGAACTGCTGCAAGAATGACAATAAGCTTCATCGTATGTTCCAAAGACTTTCTGTACTTTTTGAATTCTCTTCTTCAGACCAAGCTCGATGAATACAAAAAGTTATTGGAATACCCAGGCAGAGTTATTGTAGTTATAGGTTTCTTAATATCCAGCTCAAAGAAAGATCTACATCTGTGTTGGTACAACTATTTTTGGCTATTGAAATTAAAAGTGGAATAAATTATTTGTTATATATAAGTCATGTACCTGTACTTAAATATTGTAGCTGCCAATCAAGGAACAGGATAATTTTATAAAAATCCCTGCATAATTTTTTTTACTTAATTAGAACTATACAATCTAAGAATAAAGAACAAGTAATGAATATTCATTTGTAATTATTTGACATTGTAAACTATTTACTATTGAATACTGTGTAAAATATAAAGCATCAAATGATATTACCTGAGTTTTAGATTTCTCCTTGCAATGGATAATGCAGCCTACGAAGCCCTCAAAGTTCAAATCACTAATACTTTGATGTAAGTAACATGTAAAAAGTGGGGTTGCATCAGTAAACTACAGTGTTCGTGCGATTTCTTACCGGAAATCATAAGGAAATGCATGTTTCACTACCTTGTAAGAAATTCACTGCCTTGATTACATACAGTGTATCAGTATCATAGCAATATCGTACTACTTTATCTACATAGATAATAAAGCTGAATGAATAGCACCTTTGCCGCTTGATTTGGGGTTCACAAATGAAAAAGTAATGTACGAAATTCATTCGAAAAGGCTTCTTTACGAACATCGTTACGGCTCTCGCCTATGGCTCGTGCCATAAACCTTATAGTTTGTTAAGCAAAGCTTTTGCAGACTCGTACGTAATACACTATTTCATCATATGCTGGCAGGAAGTTCGCATTCCCGTCCTGATTTTAGGCTGGAAAGTTACGTACTCATTCCTGACGAGGACGGAAATTTTTCGTTGCACACTAACGGACTGCGCAGCTCTCTCCTAGTTATTTCCTCATGTCAGTCGTCAGTTACTTATTTGTGCATAGCTATAGTCGACAATGTACTATACTCAGGTGATGAAAACGAAAACACTCGCATCATCACCTCAATACGCATGCAGTGCGAATATACAAGTTGCAGAGTGCAACATTAATAATTTTAGCCAGTGAGTAGTGATATACTCAACAACTAAAAATAATTTAGTATTCGGTCTCCATACGTCTGAGTACTGAATGCGATACTATGAGTATATAAATGAAGCTTATGTGTTTCATGGCAGATCTATAAGTCCAGCTTGTTTCCAACTAGATTTTTAACGAAAGTGAATGACCGTCACAGGGTCGTAACATACTAATAAAATTTTTATAGTACTGGTATAAACGATGTTAACATAAGTTTTGTGTGTAACTGAATTTGGTATGTAATTAAATGACTTCTACAAGTGTGGCTGCTGCATAAAGTACCAGAATCACTATATATTGTTTTATATCTTGCTTGCTCTTTATTTACCCAGAGCCCCTAGATCAACGTACGCAAGAGCGTTCATATTGAACGACGAAACGACTGTGGGTTAATTTTTTATGAGATTACGCAACAAACAACTTTTTTGGGTTGTGAACTTCCCGCTGGGTATGAAGAAAAATCGTATACGCTACTCGACAGGGAAGGAGCACATCACCGTCCACGTATTTGCTACCCTTTGCCTAGGGTAGCAATATACACGCGGACGAAAATGTACTTCTTTCTTGCCTTGTGACGTAATATACTATCTTATTTAATCAATAAAAAATACTTATCATTGATTTTTAAATTCAGAAGATTAAGCCCTAAGAGTAAATTAGGTAAACTATTGATATCGATTGAGATTATATGGGTTTTCTGAAAGTTTTTCTAAGACTGTTAATAGTAGGGCTAACTACCTTTTCTTGCAGTATTAAGTAACTGTTTGCATTTATCTGCTATTTTCATAGCTTCTCTACATCGTGATATTTCTTCCATAACAGTATAAAAAATATTATTCGATGACATTCTCTTTCCAAATTTATTGAGGTACTTAGCAAGAAAAACGTTTTCTCCTTTGACAAAATTTCGATGGCTATAAGTGAACTGTACTTAAATAAATATTTTTCTTTAAGTTTCATGTACATATTTTTAATTTTTTTAATTTCAAAAAAGAAGACTATTAATTTTATTTTACTCTACTCTTAAAATACAAATAATCAAAAATCTTGCTTATAAATATGTATACATTTAACAGCACAATAAATATTATTTTCTTACCATAAGGACGAAGTGCAACTACAACTTTGAGCCCTTAAGTCACACTTTGCGCCGTTGTAATCACTTTGGGCCCACGCGCAGAAAAATTTTTTATATAGTTATACAAATAATTCAATTATGAATTATTTGCATGTCTCAAGTATGTTTGAGGTTGATGGAGTAGTTTGATTAAAAATAACACAAGTCATATTATTGGAAACGACATGAATATGGGTTTACCATATTCTTCACATATATAACACCAACAAATAATGCCCACACACACACACACACACACACACACACACACACACACACACACACACACACACACACACACACACACACACACATATATATATATATACGTATGAATGGGTTTGTATAAAAGTTTATGTCTTATCGTAGTTTGTGCATAGATTAAATTTTTTAATTAAACAATGTGTATAAATATACGTGTGTAGATAGATGTCAATAGATGTCAGGGCCCATGATTGTAAGTAATGTTTTAGTAAGATTCTACAAAAATAGTATGGAAGATGGTAGAGGGTTAATGAAGGGTCTAGAAAAATGTTGTGGGGTAGTGGAAGTATGTGGGTGGCCACTGGACAACTGTGGAGGCTGATGAGGGAAAGGAGATCTAGACAAAAAGCAAGCTAAACCAAAATAAGGGAGAAAATAACGGAGTTTTATCTTATTTTGTTAGCGAAGCAGTAGGGGGCAATAGAAGAAATGTAGGGGGTTTGTGTGGAATGCCATGCACAAACCATAAATATAATTGGTAGATAAATAGGTCATTTTACCAAAAACAGCATATTTCATATCCCAGTCAATTATAACTTCGTGGGATAATCAAGCGATATTTCTTGCTGAAGGACAATTAATTTCAAATCATCCATAAGTATTACTTAAGTTTAATTTTACTAACCTTACTAATGTATAAAGCAAAGTCGCTAAAACCGTTGTAATCGCTAACCACGATAATTACTCAACAGATCTAGCTGAAATTTTGCATACCGATTCTTGACAATTGTTAGATAATTTTAGTACAATTTTTATCATTAAAAAGTTAAAAAGAATAGCAATAAATAAGCTTTAAAATTTGCAAAAATACGCCAACTTTTCACATTAGCTCAGTAGAATCCGCTACGTAGTGTCGACATAAAATCGAAGCTACGTGCAACAGAATTGAATAAGTGTGGTCATAACAGGCCAGAGGGTCTCGAAAAATTTTGCCGTCACCTGCTGGCAGTACATCAGACTGCATCGAAAATGTAAATGTTAGTCGTGCAGCTGGGTATATCCCGGTTACCAATGACGCTCTTCTCCGATCCCATGGGCAAGTGACCTAGATCTACTTCCACCCCGAACCTTTAGGATTGACGAGTGCCACCAATAAAATTTTTGTAACCGATAACGTCTTCAGCGAAATACCAGGAGACATGTCTAGCCAGAGCACAACCTGCCTTAACTATTTAGAGTAATGTGGCTATTCCACCATCCATCCTGTTGCCGTCAGAGAGTTCTTCACTACAAGTGCAAGCCAGGGAATACAGCCCTGAGAAGCAGGGGCAGCCACAACGGCTTTCTTCTCAGTGGTCATCCCAACGGCAGACCCACAGAGAAAGTATTTTCTAGGCCCACTTTCCCAACTAACGATGGGTGGTTTTTCATCCGAGGCACGGCCCGAAAACAAGATATTCTTTGGTCAGTGGCGTACCTCTCTCTGTCACGGTCTCCATTTACAGAGACTTCGAGAGTAAGAGTCAAGCTACCAGGGATCTAATTTTGTACTTCGATGTATGCAATACTGTTCAAGATTTATCGTCACACCACCAACCTTACTACGAAAACGTAACAAAAAATTATCTTTTTGATGTTTAAAGGTATATTATGACTGTAAATCTCGAAATCTATTGCGTATATCAAAGCATGCAATTAGACCTCTGCAGCCAGCTCTTCATCATCAAGAATAATAATAAGGACAGCTGGAAGTTTTAACACTGGCCCTTTTCAGGGCCATTATAAGTATTTACGTTCCCTACTTAACCATCAATCTCATTGGTTCTCTTAAGGGCCACCTAAATTTAAACTATCTTGCCAACAAATAAATTTTTACTATCATTTCCGAAAAAGATTTGTCAACTAAAAGACTGTGTTACGTTTGACCTCATACACGGAGACGTTGGAAAAGATCTGTACAACTAGGTCCAAAGCTTCGGACTTCAGAATTTTTCTTCTGATCAGTCTGGGGTTTCCACAGCAGGCCCAAAAAGATCACCTGAAGGTATTCAGGCAGTCACGTTTGCTGGAAACTTTTATAAAGAAAGAATTGACTTAGGAAGCTCACCGGTCCTTTTAAGGGCCATCGGACGTCGAACTATCTTGCCAACAAGTACATGAGAACTTTATAAAGTTGACAAAAAACAGACTTTGGGGTTCACAAAAGTCTTAACTATATCAAAAGTCGCAAGAGGGCGAATTAAAAAAAAAACGTTATGTGCATCTAATGAACACAATTTTAGGCGTCAAGAAACTGACGCAGAATATTTTTCGAGATTGAGACAGCAGCGTCAAAATTGACAAATAAAAAATCCATTGCGTGAGTGATCAGCTTTTTAATCAGTACCCTCACAATAATCTCTTAAATCTTTCAGATTCTCAAACAGGTAAAATATGTATCTGTATTTTTTGGCTATAAATAATGTAAAAATAAATCTCTAGGACTTTGTTGCTCTAATAATAAAGTTGTGTGATTAGAGAAAGAAATTTTTTTTTTTATGTGTATATATTTTTGAGAAGTTTTAAATCCTTATGGCTTTAAAAAATAGCCCTTTTCGTAGACTATACAGAAGAAACTGCCAATCAACAACCCTTTAGGGCCAACGATTATTTTATGGCACAAGAAACGCATGGTATCTTTCAGCATGATTATATTTTTCTTACTTTTTCAGATTAACATTTGACCTAATAAACTGTATGAATTTCGAACAAATATGTTTTTGTTAAGAAAATTTTTGTTCTAAGAAATGTCAGAAATATATGTAAAATTTTTAACTAAAACATTTTACATTACATGTCAACTCTCTACGGTGATCTATTTAGTAAGTCTCGGGTGAAACCGAAAAAGGGGACCGCTATCACGGAGAGATCTCTGGTACTACGGTAGTATGTATAGCCACGAGCAACAAGAGAACTCTGGTACTATACGGTAGTATGTATTGCCGCATGCAACAGTAGTATAGTGCGTCGTATACGACTGTTGCGCCCGCGCGCCACAACGAAAGTATATGGCTTCTGCTACCGTAGTATACAGGTCTCCGTGCAACTGTAGTGCGTTAACTATACTACCGTTGCTTCTGCCTTATGCTACAGTTGCAATGATGATATACTGAATTGGTATATTACACCGCTTACCAACTTTGTTTGGGAGCCATACCAAATCGGTATTGACCCCAAGCAAATGTGCACACACACACACATAAGTATATGTATATGTACGTCGTTTGATGCGGCGGCGGCGGCGGCGGCGGCGCTGCACTATACATATATATCTATAACCTTGTGTTTGCCGCTCGTTGGAATGTATATGTATATATAAATATATTTTTTTTTTACAAATGATTGCAAAATACGTACTGCTATTTGTACGAGATTAATTTCATTGTAATTGACAAAAATAAATACTTAAAATGTGTACGTTGCTATTTGTAAATAAAAATAATTTTCAAATGATTTATTGTTAAAATACATGTTTTTCATTATGATTATATTTTATTCATTTGCCTAATACAATACGATTCCTTTTTTGCGAAACAGAGGCTATCAGCATGAACCTTATTTTTTTAATATACTATTGAGGGCTATTTTAAAACGCGTAGAGCTGTTGAAAACGATGTATGTGTAGTTAATTACTATTTCATTTTGGATAAAATTACCTATTGTATACATTATTTTCAGCAGCGCATATATATGCGTTTATTAGATCCTATCCGCTGTATAGTAGTATGCTATACTGTATGGAGCTCGAGAAAATATTATATTGTTTATTGCATATATATATACATCCCAACGAGCGGCAAACACAAGGTTATAGATACATATTTATAGTGCAGCGCCACCGCCGCCGCCGCCGCCGCATCAAATGACGTACATATACATATATATACACTTATGTGTGTGTGTGTGCACATTTGCTTGGGGTCAATACCGATTTGGTATGGCTCCCGAGCAAAGTTGGTAAGCGGGGTAATATACCAATTCAGTATATCAGCGTTGCAACTGTAAAATAAGGCAGAAGCAACGGTTGTATAGTTCACGCACTACAGTTGCACGGAGGCCTGTATACTACGGTAGCAGAAGCCATATACTTTCGTTGTGGCGCGCGGGCGCTACAGTCGTATACGACGCACTATACTACACTGAAAGAAGTGCACAGCTCATAGCAGCATGCCACGCCATCTATCTTAAGGGGATATCACGTCAAAGCCACGCAAACTGCTTAGCAGACTCTAGGAGTATGACGTGCACTCTTATAGCTAATGGGAAAAAAGCAGCTTTGAGAAGAGTGACGATTATTGCTATTGTCCATTCTATATGATATAGCAGTTGTGCTTCTGCGCTTGCTGATCGTATTATTGTATCTGTGGTAAGGTTTTATTGTAACGTACGTCTACTTCCTTTTTCTCATACAACTTAATTGAAAGTATTGACGAAATATTAAATTACTTTAAACTTATTATCCAAAGTTGATCAAATCAAATTTTTTTTATTTATTTTTTTTTATTTTACTGAGGTATCACATAAAAATCTTTTATACAATAGAAAAAACGTCGTATCGAACTATATACAGTGCTCACATTGTAAAACGTTGCTTAAAACTTGTTTTTTAGGTTATCTTTCGATTTTTTTT
>NW_019379793.1:235134-254138 GCF_000648655.2 Copidosoma floridanum | reverse complement strand
CACAAGAAATTTTTAAAAATCTGTTATAGATCTTAAGAAAAATCCTCTGTAAATTCCTGTCCTATTTTTAAAATATGCATGCTGCAACGATAAAAAAATATTAACTCACAAAAGTGTGATAATACAACATAGTACTCTGTTACATCATGCAAAAATAAATAATAAGCTCCATCCAACGAGGAGAGGAGAAAGGTGTACAAGAGATAGAGAGGGATCAGAAGAAAAGGAGAGTGTAGTGGGTTAAAATATATCGCAAGGGTGGAGAGGTGGCATATATTACCCATAAAAGTGTTCCTCTTCACTTTTCTCTCTTGCTGTATTGTCATAGCCATAGGGTGGAGAGACTTGAGAGTATATGCAGTAGGTTTCTCAGACCTATATTCACGCTCTTTTCATAAACGTTCGTCCAGAAGATTGACTACTTGTAAGGCTTTTAAATGCTAACCGACCGCCCGTGCTAATATGTATTTGGTTATATACTCGATCCTTGCTAGCACTCTTTTGTGGATGCATTTGTATTATCTTCTGAGGGTATAAACCACGTTCATCTGGCTTTTGATAGTTGTCTGCTTCGGACTACGTAGGTTTTTTAAGATTTTGTAGCTGAGCATGACAGTAAACTACCTACTTCTTGTGATAATTACTAGATAACATGAGTGATTCAAATTTAATGTTATTGTCATGCATAGCATCCAAAACTTAATACTTTGTTATAAGAGTGATATAAAAGCCTTTTATCCTCTTCTTCTGTTCTAATGTAAATGCAAAATCAGTGCACAGCTAAGGCAGTTTTCAAAGTCCGTTCCTGTTGACCATTATCGGTGGCTTTAAAATCACATTAAATTTAAGACTTTTTGGGAATTAATACCTTTAAACCTCTTTTGCATACTTTCAAGACGTTTAAGGGTTAGAAAGAAAGAAATAAAAAGAAGTGGTTGTAAATTAATTTACTGTCGTAAGCGAGACCGGCACGCAGGATTTCGTAGTATTCATTATCTCGAGCCTTCGTGGAACAATTGCTTTGAGAGTATAAGAGTGTAAACTTTAATTACTTTTCTTTTCAGTACCAAAGTGGTAATGGTGATTTTCAAGCATTGAACTCCAACGTCATCTGAATGCTGTGTTTTATTAGCCGCAAAGTAGGGGATACAGTTTGGACGAACGGCTGTGTAAGTAAGAAAGGAAGACTATAAAAGGGGTATGGAGCTTGATAGAAAAAACTGTTCGTGCAATTAACGAGGAAGAAGTGGGCAGTAGTACTCTGATTTAAAAATATAATTCTCAGATAAATAAATTGCACACTTCAATCTAGGTTACGTAATGGACTTTCTCATAATATCTTCTTTGCTTATTCATAGAAAAAGCTGTACAATAGACAGAAATGCCATGGTAAGCATGTGTTTCATAAAGCTTAGAATCGATACAGAGTACTCTAGGTAAGGCCATTGAACTGCCTGTATATGAGTGTCTTGTATGTCTAAATGTATATAGTTAGTTATATCTCAAGATTTTCTGTATTAATAAGAATTAATCTTCGTATGACCTATTTTTTTAGATTCTGTTACCACTAAAAGAATTAAATTAGTTTCGGAGATTTAATTTTATCGGTTGTCAAAAGCAACTTTAGAAAAATTCTTATTTCCCGTTTCCTGCGTGTTAGAAAGTTTTATTCTAAAGAATCTAAGAAATCATTAAATTTAATTTAAGAAGTAAACATTGTCAAAACCATAAAACTTACGCAAGTTGAGGTTATTGTTTGCACGGATATTATATATACAGCCTAATTACGTAAAATATTTTTCAAAAAGGAAATAATTTTTTTCCTTAATTTCTCAACTGGTTTGAGTATGAGTAATCAAGACCAATTATTATTATATATTAACACTAAATTATGGAGCATCTCACTCACGTGGGCGTGTATGACCTCCTGGATTTTGTCTGAAGCAGGGTTGCACTTTGTTTTGATAGGTCGCGAGGTCGTGACCTCGATCTCGTGCTCGACCCACGTAGTGCATCGTAAAGGAGCTTCACGCTCCACGTAGCGGTCCAATAGTGTCTGCAACCCTTCTTGTTGCTTGGACGAAATTTCGTTGAGCCCTATGGCGGGGAGTCGAACCTCGCCCGATGCCGTCAGCCCCGCTACCTCCAGAGGAACCTTGATCTCTTGTCCTTTTATCACCAGGACTCTATTGACTGGGTCCTGGACGGTCCCGAAAGCGTTGATTAAGTTAGCGCTGACATAGCAATCAGCGTATAACTCGGGCAGTCCTATGACGTCCACGTCTCGTTTCACCCCTCCAAGCTCGAAGGGTAGGGGGACGAGGCCTAAGGTGGGTGCTGGTCGTCTGTCGGCCATCGCCGCGCTTCCCAGCGTGAGACGTAGTTGACGACCGCAGGCACTCGCTATCTGGATCTCGACTGCTTGCATGACAGTGTGTGTAGCGCCAGGGTCATATAGCGCTTGTAGCTTGTACCCAGCTACTTCAGGAGGACTAGCCAATTTCTTTGGCAGCTCCTCGATTGCCTTTCGAAGGGCAGTTATCTCTTGCGAGCTTGCGCTCCCGGGTTGCGTCTTGCTGATACCAGCAACCTTGGGCTGTTTCCTGGCCTCCACAGCCTTAGTCTTGGGCTTGTACACCGATTCTGGCAGGTAAAAGTGTTCAGGCAGGGGTGGCTCCCGGAACGCACTCCTAAACTCCAGGAGATATTCGGCTTCAGTGGCTTTTCGTAGCAGCTCTGCCAGGCTGCACACCTCGTCCCGTCTAACTCGATCCTGTAGTTCGGGTCGCATGTTTCTGTGAAATGTCGCATGTTCAGGGTATACAGTTGAAATGAACGACTGAGAAGTAGGTTGATGATACATCTGGCAACTAATTGACTAATCCACAAAAACTATCTAGAAAGTATCAAAAATCAGTATGCAAAATTACAGCAAAATTGGTTGAGTAGATATTGCAGTTAGCGATTACAACGTTTTTTGTTAACTAGCTTTATATATTACTGAAATTTATTTCTAGTTAAATTTCATAGATTTTGAAAAAAATGATTTAAAAAAAAAAATTAAACATTTTTTTTTTTATTGCAGTTTTAGACTGTTTAACTGTATAAAATTAGAAAAATAACAAAATTTTCCAGGAAAAAACATACTTAGATAAATATGAAAAAATTCAATAAGCTTGGTATACATGGCAGTAAGTAGATGTATGTGTACAATTACCAATTTTTCAGGACTGCGTTGATAGTTTTCGACAAAGGCAGGGTCTCATTTTTGTATCTTGATACCTATCCCTACACAAGAAATTTTTAAAAATCTGTTATAGATCTTAAGAAAAATCCTCTGTAAATTCCTGTCCTATTTTTAAAATATGCATGCTGCAACGATAAAAAAATATTAACTCACAAAAGTGTGATAATACAACATAGTACTCTGTTACATCATGCAAAAATAAATAATAAGCTCCATCCAACGAGGAGAGGAGAAAGGTGTACAAGAGATAGAGAGGGATCAGAAGAAAAGGAGAGTGTAGTGGGTTAAAATATATCGCAAGGGTGGAGAGGTGGCATATATTACCCATAAAAGTGTTCCTCTTCACTTTTCTCTCTTGCTGTATTGTCATAGCCATAGGGTGGAGAGACTTGAGAGTATATGCAGTAGGTTTCTCAGACCTATATTCACGCTCTTTTCATAAACGTTCGTCCAGAAGATTGACTACTTGTAAGGCTTTTAAATGCTAACCGACCGCCCGTGCTAATATGTATTTGGTTATATACTCGATCCTTGCTAGCACTCTTTTGTGGATGCATTTGTATTATCTTCTGAGGGTATAAACCACGTTCATCTGGCTTTTGATAGTTGTCTGCTTCGGACTACGTAGGTTTTTTAAGATTTTGTAGCTGAGCATGACAGTAAACTACCTACTTCTTGTGATAATTACTAGATAACATGAGTGATTCAAATTTAATGTTATTGTCATGCATAGCATCCAAAACTTAATACTTTGTTATAAGAGTGATATAAAAGCCTTTTATCCTCTTCTTCTGTTCTAATGTAAATGCAAAATCAGTGCACAGCTAAGGCAGTTTTCAAAGTCCGTTCCTGTTGACCATTATCGGTGGCTTTAAAATCACATTAAATTTAAGACTTTTTGGGAATTAATACCTTTAAACCTCTTTTGCATACTTTCAAGACGTTTAAGGGTTAGAAAGAAAGAAATAAAAAGAAGTGGTTGTAAATTAATTTACTGTCGTAAGCGAGACCGGCACGCAGGATTTCGTAGTATTCATTATCTCGAGCCTTCGTGGAACAATTGCTTTGAGAGTATAAGAGTGTAAACTTTAATTACTTTTCTTTTCAGTACCAAAGTGGTAATGGTGATTTTCAAGCATTGAACTCCAACGTCATCTGAATGCTGTGTTTTATTAGCCGCAAAGTAGGGGATACAGTTTGGACGAACGGCTGTGTAAGTAAGAAAGGAAGACTATAAAAGGGGTATGGAGCTTGATAGAAAAAACTGTTCGTGCAATTAACGAGGAAGAAGTGGGCAGTAGTACTCTGATTTAAAAATATAATTCTCAGATAAATAAATTGCACACTTCAATCTAGGTTACGTAATGGACTTTCTCATAATATCTTCTTTGCTTATTCATAGAAAAAGCTGTACAATAGACAGAAATGCCATGGTAAGCATGTGTTTCATAAAGCTTAGAATCGATACAGAGTACTCTAGGTAAGGCCATTGAACTGCCTGTATATGAGTGTCTTGTATGTCTAAATGTATATAGTTAGTTATATCTCAAGATTTTCTGTATTAATAAGAATTAATCTTCGTATGACCTATTTTTTTAGATTCTGTTACCACTAAAAGAATTAAATTAGTTTCGGAGATTTAATTTTATCGGTTGTCAAAAGCAACTTTAGAAAAATTCTTATTTCCCGTTTCCTGCGTGTTAGAAAGTTTTATTCTAAAGAATCTAAGAAATCATTAAATTTAATTTAAGAAGTAAACATTGTCAAAACCATAAAACTTACGCAAGTTGAGGTTATTGTTTGCACGGATATTATATATACAGCCTAATTACGTAAAATATTTTTCAAAAAGGAAATAATTTTTTTCCTTAATTTCTCAACTGGTTTGAGTATGAGTAATCAAGACCAATTATTATTATATATTAACACTAAATTATGGCATCGTAAAAAATTAAAATCAATAGCTTCTATTTAAGTTAGAAATTTAAATATAATATAATGTTTAAGTATAAAATATCTTCATTGTCACTAAATTTTAACAAAAAATATTACTACTATTTTAACAAACAGTATAAGTTCCTAATTTATTCTTGTAGAATCTATATTAATTATAAAATAATTAATGTAAAAAAAAATACAGAGTTTAGCAAAAATATTTTCATTATCAGTCCACCTATCACAAAATTTCTTTTCTTTTAGTTTACGAATATCCGAATCAAAAGAAGCATTTAAATTTAAAAGCATTTAAAACATAATTGATGTAAAACATTTTCTAGCTGACATTATAAATAATAATTTGCTTTTGAATTATAGATGACATATCACATAACTTGTCGAGCATGCTTACAGTTTGTTTGTATCTCTACAACACAATTTTTTTACACAATTAAAACACACAAACCCAAACCATGTGATCTTATTATTCTGCTAGTGTAAGACTTCTATAATCAAATATCAAGTTCTTATAGTACAATATTAGTAAAATAAAGGTTTTACATTAATTTTGTATTTTCTTTAATAGAACTCTAATGCTGTATTAGATATGCATGTAAGTAAATTAAATAAAAAGCATTTTTGTAAAACGTGGACTGATAATGAATATACCTTTGCTGAACTCCGTATTTTCTTAAGGAGGTTCGGTCATTTTTGCCGGGAGGGTGAGTGGATGTATGGGGGCTCCTATAAAACACCGTGTTAAAGTGAGTTGTACTAACCGTGCATAAAAACGTCCACCTACTGCATCACGGTTTGTATAACTGTGTTCAACTCGTCAGTGCTCAAAAGTTAAACCATTAAATGATATAAAAAAATTACGGTCATACTTTAAAGCAGCTCGTTTCCGATAGTTTCAGTAAAGAAACTTAAAAACATGTTGTTTGTATGATAAGAAATAACCTAAAAAAGTAAGAGGAGACTTAACTTTCGTCAACAAAAGTGTGAATTATGAATTTTCGAAAAACAAACTTTTTTTGCACGCTATTATAGTCTTAAAATAGGCTGGGCCACGTTTCAGATCATGATTTCAAGTTAAAAAAATTCTAAAAGCAATTTTGTAAAGATGTCTTGCTCTGTGTAAAAAGACCAGCTGACAGCAGACGATGCTCGGTTCTCTCACATACACTTAGCATAAGACCTGCTCACGATTTTGTTTACGTTTGCACACATATTTCTTCTAAATGCCTGATAACGTGCACATTTTTTGATGCAAGAGTATTCCTTAGAAGTTAAGCTATCCATTTAAACTTTTTTTCTTATCATGAATAAATCACTAGTCTCAAAATTTGTGCAACAAAGGCTGAATAATCGCTCTCGTCTATAAGAGCAATGTCAAATCATACAATTTCGGAAATTTTTTCTTGAAAATTTGGCTAATAAAAATATTAAGAAAATTTATATGTACTTCCAGCATATTAAAGTACAACGTTTATTTTTATTAGCGAGTGAATGAATCTCATCAAAAACGACCGAACCTCCTTGGAAATCAGTTTTTTTCTAATCAATATAGATTCTGAGTGAATGAATAAGAATCTTTAATACTTTTGATTGATTTCATGACTTTGGAAGAATAAAAATTGGTTAAGTAATTTGCGTATAAATTATGTTTGTTATAGATTCATGTTTTCATCGTAAGTATCTTACTAATGTATAAAACAAATTCGCTTAAACCGTTGTAATCTCTAACCGCGAAAACTACTGAACCAATTTTGCTGAAATTTTGCACACTGATTCTTGACACTTCCTAGATGGTTTTAGTATAGTTTTCATCTTGAAAAATTTGAAAACAATAGCAATAATTAAGCTTAAAGTTTTGCAAAAATACGTCAGCTTTTCACTTCAGTTCAGTAGGATCCGCCAGGTAATGTCGACATCAAATCGGGCTACATGCAACAGAATGAAACAAGTGGGGTGATAATACGCCGGGAAGTCTCCACAATTTCTGCAGACTTTTACCGGCAGTTTGTAGAGCTGCATCGAGAATGTCCATGATCATCGTGCAGCTGGGTAACCCGGTTACTGAAGACACTCTTCTTTAATGGGCAAGTGACCCAGGTTTACATCAACCATGAATCTCCAGGATTGATGAGTGCGAGCAACAAAAAATTATTCTAGCTGACAACATCTCCGGAGAAATTCCAGAAGACGTATTTAGCCAGAGCACAATCTGCTCTGACACTTCAGAGATATGTGGCCGTACCACCATCCCACCTGGTACCGTCAGAGAGTTTTAGGCTATAAATAAAAGCCAGGGAAGACAGCCCTATGGAGCACGACCAGCCACAGCAGCTTCCTTATCAGTGGTTGTATCCCCAACGGCATACCCACTTTTTCCTGACTAACGATGAGCGGTTCGTTATCCGGGGAACGACCCCAAGACGAGATATTCTTTGGCCAGCGGCGTACCTCCCTTCATCACAGTCTCCATACATAGAGACGTCGAGGGTCAGAGTCAAGCTACCGGCAGCCAGCTCTTTATCATCAGGAATAATAATTAGGAATAGCTGGAAGTTTCACCACTGGCACTTTTAAGGGCCATTATAAATATTCCCGTTCCCTTTTTAACCATCAATCTCATGGGTTCTTTTAAGGACCATTAAGTTTAAACTACCTTGCGAACAAATACATTTTTACTACCATTTCCGGAAGTGATTTGTCGACTAAAATACAATATCAACTAAAGACAGCCACTATTAAACCAAATCAGTCATTCACTGGCAGTCATCACGAGCGGACTTGTTCTTCGCAAGGCTGAAAATCCCGGTGTCCGACGACCCTTTATTACCCTCTCGACTCTAAGCATTCAACCAGGAATTACCGATCCTCTCCAAGGTCTGCGCTGGGTGAACCTAACAGATCTGAAGGAAATAAAAAATTAAAACAACAAACTAGGGAGTATTAATGGGTCATGGGACCCACGGTAAGAACGAAGTTCTTTAAACATGAAATGAGTATAGACACAATTTCTCAGGTAAAAAGGGGATCGCCAGACCCACAGAAAGAACGAAGCTCTGTAAACGTTAGTACTGCATTCATGTTGTTTACTAAAACAAAAACTTAAAAAACGAATAAAAAAAAAAACATTAGTTTAGTACTCCTGATGGTTGAACTTCGTGAGAACGTCGTGTATAAATATAGTACTCACGAATTTCAACCATCGTGAGTATTAAACTATTGTTTTTTTTTTTTTTTTTATTCGTTTTTCAAGTTTTTGTTTTAGTAAACAACATGAATGCAGTACTAACATTTACAGAGCTTCGTTCTTCCTGTGGGTCTGGCGACCCCCTTGTTACCTGAGAAATTGTGTCTATACTCATCTCATGTTTAAAGAACTTCGTTCTTACCGTGGGTCCCATGACCCATTAATACTCCCTGGTTTGTTGTTTTAATTTCCTTTATAATTTTTTCATTTGTTTTTTTTTTCTTTNATTTTTTTGCAATTGTATAGCCCATTAATACAATTTTTGTTTTATTTTTATATAATTACTCAATGACATTGTGCCATTATTTGTTTATCACATTTTAAAATAAGTGCCCTTAAGACCATTAAAATGATATGAAACTCGAAATATATTTATATAATGATCTTGCATAATTCATTTATAATTGATTTAATGAATCATTTTTATATAATTACTCAATGACATTGTGCCATTATTTGTTTATCAAATTCGAAATAAGTGCCCTTAAAAACCATTAAAATGATATGAAACTCGAAATGTATTCACATAATGATCTTACATGATTCATTTATGATTGATTTAATGAATTACTTTATTTATGTAACTATGTGATATTGTAACATAGTTTGTGTGTCGAATTCGAAATAAGCGCCTTTAAAAAACCATTGATACGTTCGTTAACTCTATTCTACATGTTTTTTTTTTTTTTTTTTTTTTTTTTAAATGTATTATTTAGAAAAAAAATACATTATTGAATGCATTATCAGTGAATACATTTAAAAANACAAGAAACTAAGTTTCTATAATCAGCAGCGCTTGTAGCAGAGTGGGTAAGGGACCCGACTCACATGCATGAGGTTGAGGGTTTAAATCTCTTTATTGGAAAGTGTTTTCTTTTTTTTCTTTTTTTAGAATTGTAAAAGAAAAAAATTCAAAGTCAAATAAAAATTATTGTGGGAAGATAAAATTAAAATTTGTTTAAAAATTAATTGCTTGGGAGCGTGAGGGGGGCAAAGGTGTGCAAAAGAGTAACACGGCACGGTTGGCAGATATACATATATATTGGGGAGAGAGGAAGTGTGTAGAGAACAGTAGATGAGGGAGACAGGATAAAGGGGGAAACTTGAGAGGAAGAGACTTCGGGTGAACCACTTTCGTTCCAAAAAAAAAAAATCTGTCGATTTTAAAATTCCAGCCCCCCGAGTACGTGACATAAAGAACTTCGTTCTAAGAACTTCAGCCAATGAGACAGTCTCCAACGGGCAAGCATCACGAACCTATCTTCCCATCTTAGATCACCCATAACAACTGAGTCTGCAAAAAAAAGGTGCTTTAGACACCAACGTCCTCGACATTATACCGGGAGACGTTGGGAAAGATCTCTATAACTATCTCCAAAGCTTCGGACTTTGTAATTTTTCTCCCGATCAGTCTGGGGCTTCAACAGCAGGCCAGGGAAGATCACCTTGAGGTATCCAGGCAGTCACACTTGCTATTAACTGCAGTCAAGAAAGAGTTAACTTAAGAAGCTCACCGGTCTTTTTTAGGGCCATTGGACGTCGAACTACCTTGCCAACAAATATATCAGAACTTAGCAAAGTTGACAGAAAACAGCTTTTAGGGATCACAAAAATTTTAAGCATGCGAAAAGTCGCAAGAGGGTGAATTGAAAGAAAAACTTCAAATGTATCTAATAAATACAATTTTACTTAGGCATCAAGAAACTGACGCAGAAAATTTATCGTGATTGAAACAGCAGCATCAAAGACGACAAATATAAAATTTATTATGTGAGAGATCAGCTTTTTATTGTACCCAGATAGTAATCTCTCAAATCTTTAAAGATCTTAATTCAGATTTTTAAATAAGTAGAAGACGTATTCGTGTATTTGAGGCAATAAAAAATATAAAGATTAATCTCCAGGACTTTGTTACTCTGGTAATAAAGTTGTGAGATAAGAAAAAAAAAAGTTTTTTTTAATGTATATTTTTTAGGAGCTTAAAATCTTAACAGCTTTAAAAAATAGCCCTTTTTGTAAATTATACGGGAGAAACTGCAAATCAACGGCTCTTTATGGCCAACGATTATTTTATGGCATAAGAACCGCACGGTACCTTTCAGCATAATTATATTTTTTTTTTGTTTTTACAGCTTATTAGTTGACCAAATAAACTGTATGGATTTCGATCGAATACTTCTTTAATAAGAAGATTTTTGTCCTGATAAGTGTCAGAAATATATGTTAAATTTTTAACTGAAAACATTTCACATTACATGTCAACACGCTATGGTGTTCCATTTAGTAAGTCTCGGGCGAAGCCGAGATGGGGGGTCGCTAGTAACATATACTAGAGAGGCACCGACCCCCTACGCGCTTTGCGTGCCAACTCCTGATCAACGAAGTATAATCCTTCGCACAGGTGAGATGCAGATAAGTACAGTGGGTGGTTAAAAAGTAACTTTTAGATACTGTACTTATTTTTCATATTATTTTAATAACAAAATCAATAGTAAAAGTCACATAATTTTTCAAGGTTTACAAGGCTCTATAGTATGGTCCCCACAAGTAAGTCACATTTATAAAGCAAAATTTCTACGATTTCTATAATTTTATTGGTATAAGAAATTTAAGCATGCAGTTATATGTTATTTTTACAAAAAAAAATTAACGCTCGAAAAACTCTTTACATACTGATACAAATTTTTATTATTGTTTTATAAGACTCACTATATTAGTAAATACTAGTGATAAATCATCATAAACTTTCATGTACATTATAAGTACGTACAAAGTCTATCCGTTTGCCTCCTGGGTTGTGTAGGAAGATAAATGAAAAAATTTTTAATTCCTATAGAACTTTTCCTCACATAATGAAAAGTTTATTTTGAAAAGTAAATATTTTTTGAAAAAGTATTTATACAAACACTTCCTGAATGAAAAAATAGGCTTGCGATCGTATTGTGTATATTGTATATATCGTATATAGTCAAATTATAAAGAAGGTTTTCACGCAGACAATGAAAGTGCATTGAAACACAAGAAAAATTGTATAGGGGGCAGTGGGGGTGCAAGAAATATCATGTAAAGGGGCAGCAGAGGGACAGTGGATGGTAAGTGGCCTTTTGGAAGGTTGAGATAGTGGAGAGGCAGTGGGTGGTTATGTGGAATGCCCAACACATCAAACTATATAACATAAGAATTTATGAATGTATGTATATTAGTGGGCTTCGCTCCCTGGGTACTCTGCGTGCTATCCCCTTTAGAAGACTTTAATTTATTTTAGTAATTACGAAATATTAATTAATTGTATTGAACACTGCTATTAAAAGGTTAAATATTGTTTTTCCAAATGATAATTAACTTTTCTTTTTAAGATTCATATTAATTAAAGTAAAACGTGTGACATCATTAGAAGATTTAAGAAGATATAATGCAATAATGTTTAAAAGTTTCAAAGATACTGCTGTAGCAATAGGATTGATGGAATATGACACTTAAATTGGGGATATATTCAAAGTAGCTACTACCATCATGTTGCTTTAGTAATAAAGACAATTTTTGGCACGATTTTTATTTTCAGAAAATATTTTTGGTGAAAGTATTTCAAATGAACATGAAACTCATTTTGTAGAAGATTTAATTTTTGATCGAAAAAATTTTCTCTTTTGCACATAACTCAAATTCTTGTAATAGAGGACAAGTTTTGTAAATTGCTTAATTTAACTACACCTAAAAATATTTTTTGTGTACAAAAACAGATAACTTAGAGAAAATTGCTTTTTGTAGAAAAAATGTTTGAATCGCTCTAGAAAAGCATAGAAAGAGAATGAGGAGGGTAGGCGTGCAGGCGTAAGAACCAAATAAGGGGAGGCAAGGAGGGCTGAGAGAAGGGATCAAAAAAACTATCGAAAGAGAATGAGGGGGGCGAGCATTTCTTATTATCATTTTCAACATAATAAATTTTTAAATAAGATGAAAGGTGAAATGAGGACATACTACAGTATTAATAAAGCGACATATAAACGAGTCGACCAATCTAACGATGATATCTATAAAAATTTTAAGATGAAAATACTAAATAATATTGGTCAAGTTTGACCACCTCATGAACTTAATTTATGAACTAGAGCAGTCGTCATGTTACTTAAAAATTTGAGTACATCAAATTGTTTACGTAATGGTGGAAGGTTGAAATAACGAAATTCGAAATAAGATTCTATATTGAAGCAGAGTATGTGGTAAAAAAATTGATTAAATAGTTTTTAAACCACAAATTACTTTACATACTGGAAATACACCTTTATTACAATTCATTTTATACAGAAAGCGATTTCTTTTAGTTTTAGCTTTTGGAATGACTATAAGTAAATCACAATATCAAACTTTTGGTATGGCAGGACTGTATTTAAAAAAAACATTGTTTTCACATGGTCAATTATATGTTGCCTTATCAAGATGCACAACTAAGAATGTTATTTTCGTGCAAAATGAGTTATTTTGCGATAAGTAAAAAACAGATACACTTGTATCGTTGGTGATTTTATATTTATTTGAGCCCATCGTAGTTTAAATCGAGCTAAAAGTAGTGACGTTTTGTTTTAAAATATTAGAGGTAAACATTGCTTCAATAACAACCTGTGATCAGGCAAATCGGGAAAAGTAAAGTGGATTGTTCAGCAGGTATATGATTTGCACTGATAACATTTATTACTCATTTTATGTATATTTTTAAAATGGTGAGTAAGTCTGAGTAGGAAACAGAGCAACTCATTATACAAATAAACATTTGCTTTAAAAATTTTTTAAATATTGCTCACTATTTTCAAGTTTTCAAGTCACTGATGCAATAGTCATTAAAATCTAAATATAGCTATANATTTTGCCGAGTAATCTACTTCGATTCTCAAGTTTGGAAAACGTATCTATAACATATTATCTTGTTACATAATTTTTGCACTGTTAGAGTTCTCACTAAGGGGCAGTAATACTTGTTTGCACATAACACAGCATCTCATTTTGCTGTCCTTCAAGTATAATCTTTTTAGACTTATTATGAAAGCAAATTGTTATTTATACAAAAAAAAGTAAGCTATTAGAGTCCGTACAGTGTTGCTATCTTATCCGAAGGCGAATCCTTATATTAATTGTCTTTTAATTAAAATTGGTACTTATAATCGTTGATAGATTGTTGAATAAAGTTCTGAAAAAACAAGCTTGTATATGATGCATACAAATCATTTATTTGAAATTTGAGATGAGTATGATCAAAATTAAAATATTCAGTATAGAATACCTGCAGTATAGTTTTAAAAAAAAAATTATGCAGATGTAGGAGGATGTGTAGACATGCATACGTGCATCAAGTCATGCGGGAGCTGAAGATGTAGAGTTTGCTTCGCCCAGATGCGTAAGTGCCCCCTTCTCTCATCTCTTTGAGAGCGAGTCAGCCTCCGAAATTCTCCGTTATTTTCCTTCTTCTTTCTCCTCTTACTTATGCCCTTTTGTCTTCTAGGGGAGTGGTCCTCACGGACCTGTCCCTTGCGGGGAGGTTAGTTTTTAGTCGGTAGGCACACTGGGTGAATCTGACACTACCACCTGATTAGCTGGGGTGTCTATGAAGATTTTCCCCTCCCTGCTCCATCAAAAAAAAAAAAAAAAAAAACAGGTAGAGTTTGAGAAAGCAAACAAAGTCTCGGTAACCATGCTACTATTTACTTGAGATTTGCATACTCAACCTTTTAAATATCAAAAAATAATTTTTTGGCCAGTATGCCTGATGTGTTTTAGTTAAATTCTGTCTATTTATTCCTATTTCACAGCTTTTTAGACAAAAATAGGCCAGAAAGTAGTTAGAACAACGAGAATGAGATCTGTGTATATCTGTGTATCGTGACGTCCCAATTTTTCTATTACTGAGGGTATTAACGGACGTATTTTCAAAACAAAGTAGTGCTACCAACTGCATCTGATGTTAGCTACAGGTCTTTTTTAAGTTCCAGCAGACAGTGCATAGTGTTGAGAGAACTTAATAGCTAGGTGGTAGAGTGCATGCTTCTCGCCTGGAGAGCGTGAGTTCAAGATCCAACTCCATCACTTCCTCCTGGATAACTCGGTGGTGTTTTTACATATATGACTTAATCACTAGGATATCATATAGTTAGGCAAATGGTGTAATGCCTATCATCGGGGAACGCTCGTTTGTAGATAATAGTAAAGAAAAACGATGCCTCAAAATTTCGAGGCGGATAGATGACTCTCTAATAGTGAAGTTGTCCTAAAAATAATCAATCATACAAATAATAAAATATTTCTGGCAAATCAAAGTCGCATATGTACGTATGTACCCACAGCCATTAAACTAAAACAGGCAAGCCATGTCGTTGCTAAGGTAGGATACTAATTCGGGAGCCAATTTAAAATATGCATGAAAATTTAAATATCTTGGCTTCATCAAACCTTATTATCCTAATCCTGAATTTTATTCACCTTAAACATGTACACTTGGATTTCAGTGTCTAAATTAGGATTTGTAATGAATAAATCAAGTATTAGCAATAAAATGTATGATTTATTAGCAACAGTGGTACGTTATTAATTGAACCACTTTCACGATCTTCATAGACAAATAAATTGTAGAAAGAGTTCGATTTTCACCATAAATATGAATACAAATAAGGTAATAAATATTAGATAATCAAAAAAAAATTAAAACTTTTTACCTTAAAATTTAAATTCTTTTAAGTATCTAGTTAATTAAATAAATTTAATTTAAAAAAATTTTATTACAAAAAGAAGTACTGCTGCTAAACTTAACTGTTTCTCATAATTAATTGAGTCCACGTTTGGCAACATAGTTTGGAGTTCAAGGAGAAAAATGAGATGACAGACGATTAAAATATAGCCTTATTTTTCATTTTTTTTAACCGTGTGCCATGAGTCAAAGACGCAATCAAGAAATTTACTGATTTACGTATTGTTCAATAAAACAGCTGATAGCAATAAATCGTGTAACACAGCTGTAATAGCATCAATACAATCTGATTGATAAGACAGGAAACCCTACTTACATCCCAGAGTGCCCTGAATAACAAGCTTTTCATCTAAGTCCCATTTAACTCAGCAATTTGGATAGTTCATAATCATACATCAATAATCAATTTTTTAAGTAGTAGTAAAATAAGAAATTTTTAAACGAAAATAATTGTTTAATTATCTTGTACATCCCTTTTATGGTTCTTAGACTCATTTTCGTAACAAATAATAATTTATTGTGAGAAATACTGAGTTATTAAATAACTGTACTTTGGAATGTTTGGATTTCATTATTATATAAAAAAGACGTAATGATAAAAGCAAGTTAAATGAATGATACGTTTGAGATTATCGATGCGTTTAATTACTGAGTATTTTATTTTACAAACTTTGTTGAAAAGAGTAATTCAATTTATGTAATTAGCTCAAAAAGAAATTGCTGAGTATTAGACGATATAATAGTTCAACAAAAAAAAGCATTATAGATTTAAAATTCTAAAACTGTATTTTTTAAGAAAATTTGTTTCCTTTGGTGAATTTATAAACTATTTATACAAATTATCCGTATCAGGCTCCGTAATCCCTAGACCATAGTATGGTATGTCTCCGTTAGCATCGATAAAGTAAATCTAGGAACGTGTGCTGTTTATGATACAGACAATAATATTAAAAATCAAAGAGTTTTCTGCGTGTTGACCGCAGATAGTAATTTAAAACTATTTTTACGTATCAATTTTTAACCTTGAGAAATCAAACACTATGTTTCTCATCGTAATGCAATCGATAAAAATGTCGTATAAAATGACTTTTGAACATTGCAATTTTACTATACCGAATATTAAATCGTAGATTTAGAAAATTTTACTATGTCACATAGTAAATTCTACTTCAAAATGTGGGACGTTTTAAAATGATAATAATAAAAGTTTACTATGTATTAAAAATTATACTACCACGATTTTGAGAGGGGGTAAATCCTACATCCAGAAATCCTACATGGGCATGCATATTCAACACGAGCAATTTAAACATGCTGTTATTTAACATTTGATAAAACTAAAAAATAATATGCAAAACGTGTGAAAAACTAAACGTCGGACTCACTTCTGATACTTAATCGGACTATGGAAGGTTACTCTGATCAACTGTGTTATCATTACATAAGTATAGTGAATGTACGAAAATAACTGAAAATATTTGATAATAAAGCCAATAAAATAGATAAAATCGTGGGAATCAAAACAATAAAACATTATCTATACCATATTAAAAATTCATAAAGTAAAAAATAAAAGTGTAAAATGATAACCTGTCCAAGAAAAATATATAATACTAAAACAAAGACTTGTTAAATGTCAATAATGCATGTTAAATTAAATCTTAATTTTTTATTTAATATAATCATATAAATAAATACAATATTGGCATGAATAAAAAATGGTACTAAAATACGAATATTAATGTAACTAGTATTCGATATGTGCAGGAATCTGAAACAGCGCTGCCTGCACGGTAAGAAGGAGGCGATGCTGGATAACACGATTACATAGCCTTGTATGGGCTGCAAACTTTGTTAATTGTTTTTTGTAGTTTTGATACATTTTTGACACTTGAAGTATTGATATTCAGTGTTACGTTTTTTTTTGAACGGATTTTAACTATTATTTGTAGTTTTAAAAAATAGTCCATCATAATGATATTGCAAAGAAAACACGATCTACAACATTTCTTACTACACTATAAGGGGCTCATAAGGTAGTTCTTTTGAGTATGTTTTAAAGTCTTTTTTACAAGTTATGCAATAGGCTTAGGAGGCAGCGCAATTTTCTAGAATAATATTTGTTTAACTGTTTCTCTTATTATTTTTTAATCAATTTTCAAGGTGCTATCCTTCGAGCAATATTGAAAGTATTTTTTTTAATGTAACCCAAGGTGTGTATGGTAGGCTAATGAGGTGCCGCAATTATAACTTGACCACATCTATTATTCTCTTCTTTAAATATTGTTCCAAATACTCAAATAATTTTCGTCCCTAGGACACAGTGCTTTGCGCCCTAGGGCACACTTTCCGCCCGCCAATTACTTTCCGCCCTCGATACAAAAAATATCGTTCTCACCTCAAGCACAAACAGACAACAACCGCGCCCTTCGGGCGCGCAAATTGTACTTTCTGCCTTAGGTAAGAAATCTACTATTACGATATAAAAAAAAAAAAAAAAAAATTACTGCCAGTTTCTGTAAGTTAAAAAGTTATAACACATTCAAAAAAACCACTCTTCCACTATTTTTTTTTTTCTAATAAATCACAAGAGGCTGAACAGATTTTTTTTTCTAAAAGCATGTAGAGTCTTTGTTGCTCAAAATAAGATCTGTTTTTGCGACGACACTTAAAATAGCCTCATTCAAATTTTGGTCTGAAAAAAGTTGACAGTGTTTTCGTACACTCCAGAATACAAAGCAACCAATTCCAATATTCTAAAAGTTAATCATTTGGCCAAGTTAAATCATTTTTGGTGCGCAATTTGATGTATCTAAAGTAGACTTCACAAATAAAACGTCCCATACATAACAACAAAAGTATTTTTTTGGTTATTTACTATAAGAAAAAAAAAGCTCGACAACTAAGACTTTCAGATAGTACAAAATAAAAAAGTAATAAAATTAACATCTAGTCACCAGAAGCCACAAACCATAAAATATTTTAATGCTTTGCATTACGCTGATAATATTTTGGTCTGTTTTTTTAATACTATGGCCACGCAAAAAATTTTTTGACTTTATCTCGAAAACGTATTTAGGAAAAATTGGTTTATAATCTTTAAAAAAATGTTCTGACGTAAAATAGTTTTTTTTTTTATCATATTACAGTAAAGCTTAACAATAAGTATTATAATATTAAAATCACTAGAAACAACTGTAGGATCTAACTGTTTGTACACGTACTCATACATACAGACAGGTGATTTTGCCGAGTAATCTACTTCGATTCTCAAGTTTGGAAAACGTATCTATAACATATTATCTTGTTACATAATTTTTGCACTGTTAGAGTTCTCACTAAGGGGCAGTAATACTTGTTTGCACATAACACAGCATCTCATTTTGCTGTCCTTCAAGTATAATCTTTTTAGACTTATTATGAAAGCAAATTGTTATTTATACAAAAAAAAGTAAGCTATTAGAGTCCGTACAGTGTTGCTATCTTATCCGAAGGCGAATCCTTATATTAATTGTCTTTTAATTAAAATTGGTACTTATAATCGTTGATAGATTGTTGAATAAAGTTCTGAAAAAACAAGCTTGTATATGATGCATACAAATCATTTATTTGAAATTTGAGATGAGTATGATCAAAATTAAAATATTCAGTATAGAATACCTGCAGTATAGTTTTAAAAAAAAAATTATTGAAAGTTTCTACACTACAAGATAACAGATATAGGGATAACATTATGAAGTTTTATACTAACGCCCAATTTTTTTAGATACAGGAGTGTGCAGCGTATGCCTAACAAGAAAAGTTACGCATGCTTTCATGGACTGTGG
>NW_019379793.1:208789-234823 GCF_000648655.2 Copidosoma floridanum | reverse complement strand
ATATATATAATGTAAAATATGTAGTAAAGATTTATCATATCTTATATTCTAGTAAATAAAAATATTTAAAACAGTCTTGAATACATAAACTTAAAAAAAAAAACTAATTATAATTGTACATTACACACGTTGGATGAAAGCCGAATTTACTGAACATACATCATCAACCAATGACATTTTTTCAAAGGGTACAACGGGATTGCCATGGAAAAAAAAGTAAATGTCATTTTTTATGCACCATCGCCACCAGAGCTATTTTTCATCTGGAGAGATAGCAAGGTAGTGCTGGTTGAATAGCGTTTTTGTCTCAAACGCTAATTTCTTTACCATGGGTGCCGTGAAGATACAAATGTCACCAAAACCACCCCGAAGTAGAAAAAAATAATTTTTACGTATATAATGTACAGATAAAAGTTTGAAACAAGCATTAGGTTGTTTACACACTACGCATGCACATGTGCTTATTTATAAAAGTATGTCAGCTGCTTGTGTACGTACTTCCAACTTTGGTCCATTGGTACAGAAGACATGTTAAATATCGACCCCCATTGCTATGTAAGTGATTAATTCACAATAAATCTGGTAGTAATACATATGCATAGTAACACAGCAATGCAGAACCAAATAGGACCTGTGTGAGGACCTCAAATGGTTGTGTGTACATACATCATTACTCATGAGATAAATCGTATTTTCTGTACCTAATACCTTAATAACTACATCCGCATTGTGGAAGAATAATTGCAAACTATATGAAACAAATAACCTGCAGCAAAGTTACTCTCAACAACGTATATAATTTGTTAACGAACACGTAAGAAACTTAAACGTGATTTTAAGTAATAAATATAATATTTTATAGAAGTACTATCAGCATGGACCAGGTAAGGGTGTGAATCTTTAAGCATTAAAGGACCTATAACTACCATACAAAACTAAAGCACATAATAATGGGTAGATAACATAACTAAGTTGCTGAAAGCATGTAGTGTGTATCGTATTACCTACGAATTGTCTACGAATTTTTAACGTAGAAAGGCGATTTTATAATCATCTACATTAGTTTTACAATTTTTAAAGACAATTGACAATACTATATCAACAAATATCGAAATGTTACTGTTAATATATTACATTTTCTATTCGACATAATTATTCCACATATCGTTATTTAACATAACTATTCTATATGGCATATCATATATTTTACATACAGACATCTTGATTGTATGATTCAACATCATTATGTAGTTCAACATTTTGCAGGTAGGGCTATTTCTACACGATGAAAAATTCAAAACATTTGGCATAAAATTAATAAACATGTACAATTCAACATCATTCACTAGAAAAAAAAATTATTCTACATAATCGTGATTACGCATAATATTTTCTACATACACAAATAATTATTAAACATAATTTTATTCGACGCAAACGTATTCTGCATAATATATTAAGCCTGACATAAGTTCGACACAAGTACATAAAACATGTAGTACAAATATTGTGAAGAAAGAGAGTATGTTTAATAATATGCTAAATGATGAATATGCGAATGTAGAAATGTGGAACGTGGGTATAAAGAACGAAACACATGTTGAATAAGTATCATCAAATGGAGTACTATGTATAAAAAAACGTGCTGAACGAGTATATGTTGAATTCAATGATGATATTCAACATTTTATAAAATTTATTCACATATTAAAAAAAATAATGTTGAATTGTTGGCATGTGTAACAAAAATATGTTGAAAACAATTTGGTTCAAAATGAAGATTTATAAGTAGCATGTAGAACAGCTGATAAGTTAGACATAGGATTGTTTGGCCGACTTTCTACATCGCTTGGATCACCATAAGTAAAAACATTTTCCACCCATTAAACATGTCAATATGTAGATACTTTCGACATACTTATTGTTCTACATCGCACTTTTACTTATGTAGAATCATCAAATGTTAAATAACAGCATGTTTAAATTGCTCGTGTTGAATATGCATGCCCATGTAGGATTTCCGGATGAAGGATTTACCCCCAAAATCTGAAATATATTTTAATTAAAGACAAAAAAAGATGACTATGATCAGTATATAAAAAAAAAATTATGCAGATGTAGGAGGATGTGTAGACATGCATACGTGCATCAAGTCATGCGGGAGCTGAAGATGTAGAGTTTGCTTCGCCCAGATGCGTAAGTGCCCCCTTCTCTCATCTCTTTGAGAGCGAGTCAGCCTCCGAAATTCNGTAATAAAAATAACTGCAAACTTAATAATTTCTGTCATCAGGTGAGTATGTCTTATCTTTCGTATGAGTGTAATTAATCTAGTCTCAAGATTTCAGAGCGTACGGTGGCTCAATCAGCTACTTAAGTCATGGGTCGGCACACGGGAGACTGTGGTCCGATTCCCAGCCAGGAAGACCATTTCGGGCAAGTACCTCTGTGAATTTTGACGTAGGTTTTTTTACCTTGCAATGCTCCTTGAGGAGGGGATGGATGACCTCCTCGCAGCAAAACTTCCTTATTTCCCCCTATCCCCTTACCAGTAATGGGCGGCCTCCCATCGCTCTTTTCTTCCTTCTCTAAGATTCTCAATGCTCATAGAGTGCCCTTTATTGGCTCCGTGCATACACCATGCTGCCATCACTTTATACCCCCAATCCATGTTAAATCTTATGAAAGCAAATAGTACCCGTGGCAGCCACAGGTGACACCATACCCCCGTTTCCATAAAACGATAAAACTCCGTGTTAAAGTGACAGCCAGCGCCAGTCCTCCCCTTTAACTTTATGCACAGAACCAATAGGAGCTGAACGTATAGCACAATAATATTAAAAAAAACTCAGAAGATTATCTTGATTGACTATGATAGACCTTAGGCTTTTAAATTTATGCAAAAAAAAAAAATATCATTAGGATTAGAATGTATAAAATGTATGCAGGTTTATTAGTATATAGGTGTATACGTTTATGTAATTAATCATATTTCAAATTTAACAAAAATTTTGTATAAACCTTGGCTTGTTGTTTTTGCATTAAATTAAATGTGCAAAAAAAGTGTGAATTTATATTCCGAATATTACATAAATAAATAAATAATGACCATAAAATCTTTTCTGTCCTTGCCCTGAAAATAGAGACCATCGATCTTATACAACAAACTGTGATAGAGAGCTCTATGTATCAACCCTTCGAATGCACTCCTGACTATTCATTTGTTGTGCATTGCATGTTTGCATCACGCTACATCTACCAGCGATATATTCGCAAAGAAGTGGCGACGCCTATCGTTTATTCCGCGGAAATGTACTCACGTCCACGCACACATGGATTCTGCATGGAGTTCGACGATTTGTAATTGTCTGTTATACGCACTGCAGGGTATAGCAGTACATTCTACTGTTTCAATAGTAGGAGATTTGATGGAACCGTCCCCACGCAGATAGCGGAGTTTAGGGTGGTAAGCAAGGGGAAAAGAGCAGTTACTGTTCTGGTCGTTGTGCGTCCGTCAATTTGATACAGGCATCAAACACAGGAGGCAAAGGCTTTTGTCAGACTGGTACAAGTAGCTGTGAATTGTATGAGGAAATAGGTGTGGTGTGTCTGTGTGCGTGGAAAAGAAGGATACATCAAAATCAGTAAACTGTGATGGACTGACGTTGATAATGATTTTTTTTTTCAATAGTTATTTTCTCTTTTTTTTGGACAGAAGTAGTAATGTTATACTAACTGATAAGAAAAAGTACCAGTATGTTATCTTACAATATTTCTTATAGGGGTACAACTGTACATCTTACCATGTGATGAATGTATATTTTTTCTTCTTACTTTTCTTAGCTCCAACAAGCATTACAATTCATTGAGAACAAACTGAACACAGTTGATTAAAAATTTTCGGTTATTACACTTTTACGCAAGACCACTTGGTGAAAGTAATTTCACCATTTGCTTGGCTAAAAGTAAAAACACTTCCATCCACTACTAAAAAAGTCTGTGCGCCCTATGTGTACAGCAGGTTTGTATAAAAAAGATTTGAAGGTAATGTAAAGTACAATCGATCTTGTTTGGCTCCTTTTAACTTTAAAAAAGTGTAACAACGATAGAATTTTTTGGTCAGCCTTAGATTTAACAAATAGTAAAATCATTTTTTTTTAATCAGAATAAAATCCAGTGGACAGTGGGTGCTTGGTTACCCAAGTATGAAGTTATACTTCTATAAAATAATATGGCAAACAATATAATTTTGAGTAAAACAATACCTTCTATGAAATTATATTGTGTACGAAGGTGGTGCAATTATCGTGGGAATGAGTATACCCACGTTGATTGGGTGTGATTTTAACTGATATGTAATAAGTAAATGATTAAAAAAATATATTGCTGCACAATACAATAAAAATAATACATAGGCTGGCCAGCCCAAGACTGTGCACTTTCATCGAATCTTCCGGTGATTTTAGAACAGTATTCTACTGCCTACGCTGATGACATCTGTAACGTCACGCTCACATCTATCACGTACGATCCCACACTTATTTTTCGTCCATATTTAATACCCAAAACATAATTGTACATAAAAAATTAAGAAAAAATATCCTGTAGTAAAGTTTTTTTCAATAGGGTAGTATTACATGCCAGTGAATGTCCCTTCAGGACGTTCATCACACATAGGTGTTTTTGACAGATATTATTCAAACGTCAAACGTATATTGAAATAGCATACAAAATACCCACGAACATTGCAGCTCGTTTGATGTACCATTATTTTATACGTGATACATAAAAAAATGTATATTTAACATGCAACCACATGAAAAAATTACACCAAATGTCATTCATATGATTTTTAGGAATCTCCTAATTTTTTTGGTACAAAAAATTACTTTTAGAAAAATTTATCGAATTTTTAAATACACCCACAAATTAAATTTTAAATAAATTTAGAAAGAGAGGACAAGATGTGCGTGAAAGCATGTATATGAGTACATCCGCATAAGAAAAAAAATTACTAGCTTTACTTTACACATTAGCGATCCTGTCATTTCTCTGAACTTTCCCCCACAAAGTATGTGAAGAACGTCTTTAAATCTAAAAACCACTTGAATCACGAATGAAAAATTTTTTAAAGAATAAAATACTATAAAAATAAATTATTGTATCTGTACAGTAAAAAAATTTTTTTATAATTTTTAAAAACTTTTTAAAAATGTGAAAGAATTGTNAGACGCAATTTTGTAATAACGTCTTGCTCCGTACAAAAAGACTAGCTGGCAGCAGACGATGCTTGGTTCTCTCCCATACACTTAGTATAGGAACCACTCGTGATTTTGTTTACGTTTGCACAGATATTTCTTCCAAATGCCTGATAAGGTGCATAGTTTTTGATACAAGTGTCTCCCTTAGGACCTCAACTTTTGGTACAAACTTTTTTATTACGTTGAAAAGCATTTTGACATACTAACATACAGGATCAAAACCTTCAGACTGGCCTTTCCATAAAAGGCTATGTCATATTCGCACACTTCAATAATTGTTTTCTCAAAAAAATACCTGGTAAAAAATATAATGTCTGGCATAGTTATGTGGTGTGGCATCATATTGTGTATGTAGAGGAAACCGGTAGTACGTCACGAGGGGTGGGGCGAAGGGGGAGAATGAAGCAAAATCCACTTCCATCACACTTTTTCTCAAGGTCAAAATCTGAAATCGTTGATTCACCTCCGCGCATAACGTGCCTTTACAAGTATAACTTCAAAAAAAGTGAAAGTGGATTTCAATTTTCAAAATACGGCTTCTATAATTCTACAAAAAGGCTTTGAATATATATAAGACGACACTTTGAGTAATATATTTATACGAAATTGTTTTTAAATACTTATTGATAGTATAAAAAGAGTTTTTGTGAAATACTTCCCACTTTAAGAAAAAACATTGAGAGCATGATCACAAGAGAAACTATTTTATAACCATTTAGTTAGTTTTATTTTTGTGTTTTAGAATTAGATAATAATTAAAAATTATAATAGATAAATTTGCAAACCAGTGTTCCAACTTAAAAATAATAAAGAAACTACATTCTATTAGTTAAGCTATTGCTGTAACTATGAGGTTAGTTCTTAAAGTACTAAAATAAACGATTTCCTCTCCCAAAAACAAAAATTTTTAAATTACTGATATTTCATCTGAAAATTTGTACTGGCCACCAAGTTTATTTTAAAATTCACACGATTTTGCACTTTGTAATTGTATGATTCAATTTTTTTTAATTTTTTTTATCCATCAAAAGTTAGGATAAAAGTACCGATGCTGGAACGATTTTTGGTGAAATTTTGTTGAAAAATTCATAGAAAATCACATCTAGGAGATAACATGAACATTTAAATGGTCATTTACATATTTTGTGTTCTTACTTATCACACAATTTTTTTTATAATTTTGTCTTAGCAAGAAATAATTACAATTAATAAAAACTTACTTCATAATGTTGTACCTAACGTTAGACACCATTGAGAATGCATGTCCCAATAGTGGTACGCGATGTCCCAATGACGAAACGTACATGTTATTTCAATGGAATTTATGTGTTTCACCAACGGGACATCTGAAATTTGAGGTTATGCTTTAAATTGTACGTATAATGAGACAGCTATTTTTAAAAACTTTTTTTTCATTGTAATGCAGTTGAAAATAGATAACAAGTTTTATTGATATAATAAGACACAACTTTTAACATCTGAAATTAATTTATTTCATGACAAAATTCTTAAAAGCTTATTAGTTATTGACTGTTCCACCATTGGGACAGAATCAAAAAGTGCGTCCCAGCATCGGTACTTTTTACCTTATGTAAAAAGGAAAATTCAGAACAGAAGTCAAAATTTAGGAAGAATGGAAAAAATATCTGCTGCTGTTGCGCATCGAACGCACAATCTTTTATTAGAAAGACAGTTATTCTACCACTTGAGCTACCAAAGAGCCATGCATTTGTTTACACTGTAGATTTAGATAATGTCTTATTCTTAACTGTCTGCGCTGTTCTTACCTCAAGCTTGATTGTAATGCTTGTTGATGAATTAAAAATTTTACTCTACAAGGTACACTAAAAATATTGATACATTTATCATCGTATCAATAGGGGCATATACAGATGGCGGTAGTTTTATGTAAACACTCTCAAAATTACCCGAAATACTTTTGATAACAAAGTTTCACAAGATTGGAAAGTAACACTTACTTTAATTTTCTAAATCAAGAAATTTTTACGGAATAAGTAACAATGAGATAAATATTTTTCTCATACCCTAGAGTAAAAGATGATTTTTTTCCCTATTTTTCGGATGAAAAGAAATTCATTATTTCCGCTGAAGGATGGGCACTTAACTATTACGCATACTGTTATAGGTGTACAAAAAGTACTTTTTGAATACAGGCTAAATTTCGTGCTAAATAAACGCTGCCAATGTTATAGAATACAGCCATAACCTGTTTATATGCGTATTAGGGTGAGTGTGTGTTTGCATATTTAATAACCTGGATTATTTCATTACTTAGAATTTCACAAAAATACTTTAATATATTTTCAATATATTATTTAAGGTAGTAGTATGACACAACATTTCTCATGAAAAATAAGAATTAAATTAGTTGACGTAGCTATTTAAAATATTGAGCATGATCGTTACAGTTTGCAACTGTACACTATCATTATTTTTTACTTGCGTCCTTGCAAAATGACGAATAGTCTCGGCCTTAAGAAGGTTTGGGCACTCTTTGGGGAGGGGTGAGCGAGTATGCGGGGGCTCCCATCAAACAACGTGTTGAAGTGAGTTGTACTAACCTTGTATAAAAACGTCCGCCCACTGCATCACGATTAATTTAACTGTGTTCAGCTCCTTAGTGCTCAAAGGTAAAACCATTAAATGTTATGAAAAATTACGGTACATACTTCAAAGCAGCTAGTTTTCGATAGTCCTCGTAAAGTAACTTGGAAACATGTGGTTTGCATGATAAAATATAACCTAAAAAAGTAGGAGAAGGCTCAGTTTTTATCAACAAAAGTATGTTGTAAATTTTTGAAAAACACAAAATTTTCTTTGCACAGCATTATAGTTTAAGGTCTTAAAAAGGGCTGTGTTAAGCTTGAGATCATGGTTTCAAGTTAAACAAATTCTAGACGCAATTTTGTAATAACGTCTTGCTCCGTACAAAAAGACTAGCTGGCAGCAGACGATGCTTGGTTCTCTCCCATACACTTAGTATAGGAACCACTCGTGATTTTGTTTACGTTTGCACAGATATTTCTTCCAAATGCCTGATAAGGTGCATAGTTTTTGATACAAGTGTCTCCCTTAGGACCTCAACTTTTGGTACAAACTTTTTTATTACGTTGAAAAGCATTTTGACATACTAACATACAGGATCAAAACCTTCAGACTGGCCTTTCCATAAAAGGCTATGTCATATTCGCACACTTCAATAATTGTTTTCTCAAAAAAATACCTGGTAAAAAATATTTAAAAAATTCATGTAGGTTTTTGATGTGTTAACGAGTCATACATATTTTTTTTGAGAGTAAAAAGCATTTTTAAACAATGCCCGAACCTTCTTAAGTACTGAACGAGCGTTTCGTAAAGAAGGAACCTTTGGTATCTGGTTGACTTCGTTTCGTGCAGAATAACGAATAGTCTTAGTCTTTAGTACTGAACGAGCTGTTTGTGAAGGACAAGCTCTTCGTATCTGGCTGAGTTCATTTGTTATAAAATAGTTAATTGGTATGCACACAGAATGTACCATAAATATAATACAGCCTTTATACCCATTACCTACACCTATGCTATAGACGCGCATGCGCACTCCAAGCAGAAGACAGAGCAATAGAGTAACAGCATTTTTTTTGTATAGATAACTTTCTCGATTAGAAAATATTATTTAAAATACGTTGTGTACGTACTTTCCTCTGGATATAAGAGAAAATCGGATACGCAACTCAGGAGAGAAGTAAGCTTCCTCTTCCACGTACTATATATCACCATCGGCTTCGCTTCGGGAGGCAATCCATACGCGAGAGAGAAAGTTTTTTTTTATCTCACGTTGCGTAATATACGATATCCCCTGGTCTCAGACTGAACATACGACCTCCTGTTTACTAGACAATCGCTCTACCACTTGTGCTAGCGAGGACTCGTGCATTCATTCGCACTGTTAGTTTACATCAGTTCCCATTATCAATTGTTCAGCTTTTTTTACCTTAAGCTTAATTCCGATAGATATATTGAAAAATGATTTTCATTCTTGTTCATAACTTAACAATTTCACACCACTCTACGAGGTACATCAGCAATATTTATACACTTAGTATCATGTCAAGCATATTGACTACGAGCAGTATCAAATTTTGTAACATAAAAGCATTTGATCTTATGGAAATTAATATATTTTATTTAACTACAATTCCATATTCATGTGGTAATTTATAGAATTAGTACTTCTTACACGATATTTGTATACTTCATCGAATTTAAATTATGTTGGAGTATTATTATACTTTCTTCGTTACATAGTTGAAATCGATTCTTTATCAGCCAGGCAAGGTTAGTGATCTCATCAGATGTGCCATATATGTAGGTATAGCCTATAAATGCTGTTTATCTAAAGAACCCTGCGACCTTCGTTTTCTTGTTCTTCTACTGATCTGTTTATTTTTGAATGATTGTTTCTTTTTCGATAAACTATTTCAACATCTTGTAATAAGTACCAGTTTAATCAACTGACACGCGAGAATGCAAAGTTGCAGTTAATTGAAATAGAATCGTTCTAGAACGAGATATTTTTCGGTCAGCAGCGTACTTCTCTCCTGTACGGTCTCCGTACACAGAGACTCTGAAGATAAGCGTCAAGCAACCCGCAGCTGGCTCTCCATCATCAAGAATAATAATAAGAAATAACTGAAAATTTCACCACTGGCATTTTTCAGGGCCATTATAAGTATTTAAGTTCTCTCCTTAACCATCCATCTCATCGATTTTTGTAAGGGCCACCTAAGTTGAAACTACCTTGCCAACAAATACACTTTTACTACCATTTCCAGAATTGATTCGTCGATGAAAAGACTATGTAAAGTTGGCCATTATTGAACCAAGTCAGTCAGTCACTGGTGGACGTCACGAGCGGAGTTGTTCGTCGTAAGGCTGGGAACCCCGGTGATTGATGACCCTATAATACCCTCTTGACTCTAAGCTTTCAATGAGGAATCATCGATCCTCTCCAAGGTCTGTGCTGAGTGAACCCAACAGCTATGAATGAAAAATAAACTTGAGCCAACGGGACAGTCTCTAACGGGCAAGCATCACGAACCAATCTTTCCACCTTAGATCATCAAAAAAACTGAGTCTGCCAAAAAAAGGTGCTTTAGACACCAATGTCTTTGACGTTATACCAGAAGACGTTGGAAAAGAGCTGTACAATTCGATTAGAAATAGATTAGTGGCTGCCATGAGCTAGCATACAGACCGTATACCGACTACCGGACACTTTTGTCACGGACCGTATGGGATGTGTGATCAGGGACATACATGGAAAAAATTAGGTTATAATTGTCAAAAAAATTTTAAAACCAAAACTATACAATGGATCATAAAGTTATACGGCGGGTCAATCACCGCAAACTAAACATTCGATGCGTAAGAAATAAAATGAAGAAGAAAGTGAAAATAAAAGTAAAATAATTAAAACAAATAGTTAATGTACAAACTATGCATGTGAAACAGCAAAGAAAATCAATACTAATGACATTGGTATTTTTTAAGATTAAAAAAGCAACCTCACTGAAAATGAGAATATAGATGATTTTAATAACACTGAAATTAAATGTAATTAACATGATGATGATAATGTTAAAAATGGATATTGTTTTTCAGAAGTAAGTTCTGAAAGTGAGTCAGAATCAGATTGTGAAGATTGGGATGATACTTATAGTACCAATAAAGAATCTTCTATTACTAAAATTTTAAAAGATTACCTCAGGGACTACAAGCCTTCATATAGTCACATTGACTGTTTACTAAAAAAATTCATATCTGTGGATAAAAATATTCCATCTTCTTATAAAACTTTACTAAAAAGAATTGTAAAAAATACCTGATTAGTAAGTTTAACCTAAATGATAATACTGATCAATCAAAAATTGTTTATTTTGGAATAACTGAAGCACTTGAAAAAACTGTTGATATCGCATTGCACACTGACAATACAATTTAACTTCAATTTCATATATATGGCTTGTTATTATTTACATCTAGTGCTACTGAATTCTGGCCTATTTTAGAGATTATTCACACAGATCCAGTGATTAACAAGCCTTTCATTATTTCAATTTATTGTGGCCGTGGAAAACCAAAATGAGTAGAACTCTTCTGAAAGTAATTTGTTGTAGAGTTAAATTATCTACTGGATAAAGGATTGGATATTGAGGGCCGTCACTTTTGTATTAAAGTAACGTCATTCATCTGTGACAGACCCGCCAGAGCTTTTGTAAAATGCATAAAAGGACACACTGGATTTAATTCTTGCGAAAGGTGCATTATAACAGGTTCTAGAAAAAATAACAGAACATTATTTTCCCCCTCTTTTCAAGATGAAAGTATAACCGATGCATCATTTAGAGAACAAACAGACATTAAACATCACACTGGACAGTCTTTTCTACTCATCCTCAATATAGATACGATTCAAGATTTTGTTTTAAATTATAAGCATTTAGGGTATTTGGGATTAATAAAAAAATTATTCCATTGCTGGTGTGTTGATAGCAGCAAAAATAAATTAGATAAAAATAAAATTTTGCGCATATCTGCGAAATTAATGCATTTGTCTTAGATTATATGCATTTAGGGTATTTGAGTCATGAAAAAATGAGCAGATTACTGGTGTGTTGATAGCAGCAAAAATAAATTAGATAAAAATAAAATTTTGCGCATATCTGCGAAATTAATGCATTTGTCAGATCAAATCCCGTGCAAATTTTAAAGATGCACAAGAAGCCTATCAGATGTTCTGAAGTGGAAAGCAACAGGGCTTCGATTGTTTCTCTGATACTGTGAACCTTTTGTTCTAATGGATATTTTAGTAGATTTACAAATGCAACATTTTTCATTACTTCATGCTGCATCAAGAATTATTCCTAGTAAAGCATTGTACAAGAAATACTTGGATCATGCTGGCATATACTTAAAGACTTTTTCAATGAAAGCAAAAAACATTTATGGCAAAAATTTTGATGTGCTCAATGTGCCCAGCTTAGGCCATGTGTGGTAAAATATAAGAAATAAAAAATGTTTAGTTGAAGACATAAGTGCATATCCATTTGAAAATGAATTAGGTAAGATTAGAAAATCTATGAAATCTGGTTACAATCCGTTAGAGCAATTGTGCAGGCAATTAGAACTAGGCACGTAGTCTACCGATTCTAACGAACTAAATACACAAAAAGTTAAAGTGCTAAGCTGCGTCAAATCAAAAACCGAACATGTAAGAATTAAAAGAGATTTTTTTATAATGGGTGTGAGTTGTCAACAATAGCTCCAAATAATGTTGTGTTACTAGAAACAGGAAAAATACTTATGACAGAAGATATGCATTACAGTGATCTTTATAAAAATAAAATAGTGATTGAGGGGAAAAAATTGAGAAAATCGGTCCAGTTTTTTTTTAATCCTATAAAATCTACTGCTTTGAATATGTTTCAAGTTAAAAAATGGATAATACAATCGCAACATTCTTACATAAAATAGCAAGCATGATGTTATTTATTTTAATTTTCGAAATTTCTGCAGGAATGAGAGAACAATTTGCTATTCCCTTGCTACACATGAATTAAATATTGTATTCTTTTACTGTTAAAAGAATTTCTGTACAAAGTTTCTTAATTTCATATAATATATATCACATATTTATTACTTTAGTTTGATGTTAAATGTCAGTTGTATACTTCATATTATTTTAATAGAGCTTACCATAAACTACATTAAATGCGTCATTATTTTTATCGTATGGCCCTGCTCAGTCTATACAGCTGTTTCAGCATTAGGAGTGTATATATATTTAAGAACAGACTGGCCGACCGCCCGGCAGAAAAAACAGAAACAAATAAGAATTGATAACTATTAAAAGCAAGTACTTGATGGTTACTGTTTCTCAAAGTATTGTTCTACAAAATATCAGTGTGTTCACAAAAAAATAAATACTTCATGGAGGTCACATTTCTCAGCTTTGAAAAATCTAAGTACGCTTTTATTATATAGAGTGAATGTAGAGTGAATTTTTTTACAAACATTACGCTTCCTTTTTTAGGTTACAGAATACTCTAATTTTTAAAGCTGTTGAGCCATTTAGTTGACAGAATAGAAGTGACAGTCTTAGATAGTGATTTTTTGGTTACATAAATACAGAGTCCGACCAATGATATCTTAAATAACTTGGTTATAACTGTGCCAAGATCTTATGTGCCTCCGTTGTCTAGCACAAAGTCAAAGTATCTTGTTAGGTATGTGGATCCCCCGTACACAGAGGATGACAAAGTTTTCCTTAAGAACTTCATCAGGTCCAGAGTGCCTCCTCTAGAAAGCTGGGGCTCTCATACTTGTGTAATACTGCAGAAATTTGGTTAGTATTTTTTAGTGTCCAAGTAATGACAAATTACTCAAGTACCTACGAATCATTGTCAGGTACGTTCAACGAAGCGGAAAATTTTGTGAATAAGCACACGAATTTAATAAATTGTGCCACTGCCTTTGATGTTCCACAACTACAAAATTCAATTCTCCCTAAGTTTAGTTATTGCTCAGAAAACGTTGAATCAAGTGTGTAACGTTGCATTTTTAGCCCCGAATCAGCGTTTTCACGTCGAAGCGAAGCCTTCCTGATACAACCCACTAAAACACCTCTGATCACATACGATACTTGAAATGACTAAACTCTGCGATCCAATACTCTCTCAACTGCTTTGGCTTGGCTCAGCTCTGCTCTTCCGATGTAGACTCCTTATCTAGAGAAGGTCCCGCCGCGGACTGTCCGTCGGGAGGCAGACAGTTCCCGAAGGAAATGATCAGGATGTGAATATTTCTCGCTCATAGAAATAAATACACTTACTTGAATTTCACCTTTAGACTACTCTTTATTTCATTTACAATAGATGAGCACTTCTAAAGACTTGACGGTACCTCCGGTGCTAACTCGCCATTCACAGTACACACACACTTTTGCTCTCATACCCCGCATTCGAACACCTACCTACCTACCTACACCTACACGCACACGCACACACCTAAAGTCTCCTCACTCGACCTAGAGAATGGCTAGCTCCGAGATTACGACAACCCGGTTCAATCACGAGAGCACTTGGCTACAACGAAACGCCTTCGATCACGAGCTATCTCACGCATCAACTCGATGACGAGGACACACACCACACATCCTCTCTTGGTCCGCAGGTTGTTCTACCAGCGGCTTCACCAGCTGGTTTATCAAGTCTCAGACAACGCTGTACACACTTACACACATACACACAAACTCTACGACGTCCTACCGCAGCGGACAATCAACCTCTCACCGACTGCCGAGACTCAGACAACGCTTCGCTTTAGATACACACACACACACACACACACACACACACTCACGCAGTGCTACAGTTTCCCGTCATCTCGAATGCATTGACTCACCCGCGATTCAAGCGATCACGCCCACCAAGCTCTCTTTCCCGATCCGACCGTCTTCCTTTCGAACGAATTAATTCTCGCTCTCACACTCTTTTAGCAATCTCGACCCCTCGTTTACACTTCTTACTCTTCTTCACAACCCCAACGAAATCCCCAGTACCTTCAACCACACACACACTCATCCACAGGCCCGCTTTTTACCCTTACCCTCGACACATCCTATAGCTGCACAACCTCACCTTGGTGCCAGATACTATGTCCTTCTCCCGCACTTCCCCTTTACTCGCTAACCTTACCACGCACTACGCGAAATATCTTCAAGCCACCATCTCCAGGAAGTTGTCGGCGTCGTGTCCTCGCGACATCTCTACATCCTTCCTTCTTGAAGGCCTGTCAAGGAGTCCTCTCAGTCTCGCTACTCGTGTCCTACTGCCTCAAGTCTCTTCTATCTCTTTCTTTCTCCTACTTTTCTCATACGACCTAGCTTGCACACGTCTCGTTTTCCCCTTAACTACACGTATATACACACACTCCCTATATTCCCGGTGCATTACAATTTTACCAAAGACACAGTAAAAATACCATCAATAATTACAATAATCGCTACAAATCGACAACCCATCTATTTTCCTACCAACCTACCGATTCATACTAAAATATACACGTATAGATCTATCTGCGAACAAAGTATTAACGTTAACACAACTTATAGTCCTTAAATTACACATTTCTTATTATTCTCGCTTTTCCCGATCACGCTTTTCTTTGCTAGTCTCACTGGCTATATGTCTTTGTCGTCCTCTCCTCTTTCCTCGCATGAAACATAACGAAACGCAAACACACGTACACAGGGCATTAAAAGAAGCCTAAAACATCAAATTTTTCATAGAGTCGATTTTTGGTGTTTTTCGGCTAATATGAAAAATGACTTCGTCATAAGTGTTAATTCTAAGCTAAGTAATTGCTCAAAATACGTTTAACCAAATGTTAAGTCAAAGCCAGGTAAAATTATTCCAATTACAGATCAACTTGTTTAAAAAAATAATCTTATCAATAATTATTTTAGTTGATCCTGGTGTGTGCCCTGTAAAGGGTATGTTTAATGATGCTAAAAAAGTGATGTTTGATGATGCTGAAGGGAGTGTGTGTTTTATTAAAATTTTAAGTTTTGGAAAACGGCCATTTTTTATAGCTATCAATTATGTTTAATTATTTTTAAGATCAACAGACAAAACCGACAAGTTGATTAGTCAGCTGAGTGATATGGACAACAAAATGTCAGATTTGTTTCAACGTATACAACACTTGGAGCATAAACTAGATGAAAATCTCAATACTTCAGTTACGGATGACTTGGTTACTTTGAAATGCTGTCTGAAGCACACAATTTGTCCTTTCTTTGTACTACTGATGAGAAATTTACAAGTTTTTTGCCAAAACACAACGAATGATGTAGCACTTACAGAAGATCTAGTAAGTTAAGCAACTTTGTTATATGATAAAAACTTGAAAACCAATTACATAGTAAGCCTTTTCAGATTAAACTGATAAAGTGTAGTACCAACGCACACAAAACTCCTACATGTAATTTGAGTGAATTGATGAAAAGATTAGTAACCAAAGATGTTTTAGAAATGTACACAGTACAATTACCAGTCAGTGGAAAGCAAGTTATGTCTGCAACAACTTTTTTAAAGTGTATTAATGGTATTGTACTACATAGTATTTACTATATGATAAACTAGAAATAAATTGTGTAAATATTTATCCATTTTTATTTTACAGATACTGTGATGGACATTTATAAGAAAATAAACAATGACAAGAGCCAAAACAATAAAGCATGCTCTAGGCAATGTCATTAACAAATATTCAGATTGGGATAGAGGTTGATTAGAAAGATTAGAGGGGACTCTTAAGCGTAAAGCTGATAAAGAAAATTTTGACCCTTAATACAAATTATTCCCAATATTCATTCAATACTTAATACTACTATGAAATGAATGTTGTAACTAATTTCAGAAATTTTTATTTTCGTAATTGTACTTCAATTTTAATCAAATAAAACTCGTTCAGAAATATACAATTGCATCATCTAAGATTCTCTAGTCTTTTGCTCCTAGAAAGAATAAAAAAATTATCATATTGGTGCAAAGTAAAAAAAAAATTTTAATTCAATAGTCTACTAAACATTGCCTATTGCTGTACACTGCCTCCTTCAGGACACTATACTGTTGCCACACTGTATGGCTGCCATAGCTTGTACATGTAAGCCCCTCATCACATATCTCTAAGTGCCCATATCCTGTGCCATAAATGGTCCAGATAGTGAGTGTATGGCACCATGCACGGTCCACATAGATGCCTTAAAGTAATTTCTGATCGGGAACTAGCTCCAAAGCTTCAAACGTTGTAGTTTTGCTCCCGATCAGTGTAGTACTATAATGACAGGCCAGAGAAGATCACCCTAAGGTATAGAGACAATCACGTTTGCTGGAAACTTTAGTCAAGAAAGATTTTACTTAAGGAGCTCACCGGTTCTTCTCAGGGTCATCGGACGTCGAGCTACCTTGCCAACAAATATATTTCAACTTAATAAAGTAGAAAAAAACAGCCTTTAGGGCTCACAAGAGTTTTAACTATGCCAAAAGTTACAAGAAGTTGAATTGGAACAAAAACTTCAAATGCATCTAATAAATACAATTTTAGTCGTGAAGAAAATGACGCTGAACATGTATCAAGATTACAATAGCATCAAAATCAATAAACAAAGAATTTATAAAGTGGAAGATAAGCTTTTTACTATAACCCTCATAGTAATCTCTTAAATCTTTCAAATTTTTAAATAGGTAGGATATGTATTTGATTTTTGTGGAGATAAAAAATGTAGAGATTAAGCTCCAGGCTTTGTAGCTGTGGTAATGAAGTTGTGAGATAAAAGAAAATAATTTTTTATGCCTTCTAACCTCAAAATAGCATCTTTGCCGCTTGATTTTAGGTTCTCAGACGGAAAAATAGTGTACGAAACTCGTTCAAAAAGGCTTCTTTACGAACCTCGTTACGGCCCTCGCCTTCGGGTCGTGCCGTAAACCTCTCAGTTCGTAAATCGAAGCCTTTGCAAACTTGTGCGTAATATACTATTTTTAATTACATAGTTTTTGTGAGTTTTAAGTCTTTACAGCTTTAAAAAATAGCCCTCTTCATAGATCTTATGAGAGAAACTGTAAATCAACGGCCTATTAAGGCCACCGATTACTTTATGGCATAAGGAATGCATGGTACTTTTTGGCATAATTACATTTTTTTTATTTTTTACAGCTTTTTACTTGACTAAATTATTTGTATGGATTCCGAACAAATATGTTCTTTATAAGAAGATTTTTATTCTGAGAAGTGTCAGAAATACATATAAAATTTTCAACTGAAAACGTTCACATTTCATATCAACACACTACGGTGTTCCATTTAGTGAGTCTCGGGCGAAGTCGAGACGGGAGGGGGGCACTAGTATTTTAATAAAAAAGAGAAGAGGATTTTTGTCTTTACATCGTAAATAAGGATACTGGTGAGGTCCAATATCCAAAAATTCCGTAAACTTATTAATTTTTTTTTCCATATTTTATTCTTATTAACATTCAATAACACAATTAATACACTTATCAGGAATAAAAAAAAAATCAGTGTCCCATAACAATACCTCAATGTTGGTTTAAATTTTGATATATAAATACACGCAAAACATAATTTTTTTTTAAATTAGAAGATTCTGAGCCTATTCAACAACAGAAAATAACAAAAAAACTTTTGGTTTACTTATTGAAGATGAAGTCTAACAGGAGTTGTAAGGGCTGAGAGGATCAAACAGAAAATTTAAGAAAATAAAATAACAAACCAACTGCTATAGTGTTACCTTATGGTAAAGTAGGAAAGGTGGTTGAAGCGGGGCTAAGTAGGTGTCAGAGAACATTAGGGGAAGGAGCTGAAAAAAAATTCCACCATATTAAATGATAGACAAGCTAAAATAGTTTATACCTATATAAAAGGGAAGCTAGAAAGGGCCATGTACGTACTATCAAAATGAGGAGGGCTGCGAGGAGGCCGAAATGTGGGAGGCTGAGGGGGCAAGAGATATTGTCGAAATAAGAGGGGTGGAGGGGCGTTCTTGAAAAAATTTAACTCAATGATATCACGGCCAAACTTAACAAATTTTATCGTATGTTTAGGGGGGCTGAGGGGGCCTAGAACTAATGATGAGGAGGGCTGAGAAAAGGTTGAGGGATAGTTGAAGAAGGGAAATTGAGTATTTATCGTAATTGAAATAATCAACAAATTAGGAGATGAATGGCTTAGTGGTAAGCATGCTAGTCTCCTAGCTGGAGATACTCGAGGGGTCATGGGTTCGAATTCTATCGAAAATTATCGAGATATTTTTCTCAGACTTTGTCGATGGTATGAGAACCCAGCATGCCTAAAAATCACTTATCTGATCTTTATAACTAATGGTCGACTTTTCAAAGGATGTTTGGACCTCCAGGAGCTTCCTTTTCGAAGGAAAGCAAATACCTGGCCAACTCATCGCGTAAAAGTTGGTTGTAAAAAGGTCCGTACAGTGAGCTTAGATGATTTATTAGAAAATATCTTTCCATGAAACTTGATGATAGCTAGTGTGTACTTGGGACAATCGCTGCACCCTTTAAATAGTACTCAGTAGGATGGATGACCGAGCCGTCTGAAGGGAGCTTTGCAAGGGGTTCGCACGAGAGACTTGTATACCGTGCGGTTAGGGCAAAAAATTTACTTTCGTTACATACTTTCTCAAGGTCACAAGCCCTTTAAATGGAACAGAAGTACTTAACGATTTTAGCCACTGGGAGCTCTCAGAAATGCTTTTCAGGTTTGTTTATCTTGTTCAGGAAGGCAATTTTTATTGTAGCTTGGATAGGTATTTCATATAGCCTTATCAAGGTGGATAGTAACTATATAGTTAGTGATATTAAGGGCTGTGGCTGAAATCTTAGGCATACATTAGTAAACGTTATTCTATTTTTTTAAAGATGAATCAAAGTTTTTTTTCAGATTTTTATAACTAGAATAGGTTGTAAATTAATTCTATAGCTACAGATAAAGCTATGAGTGCAACTAAAAAATAAAATAAGTTTTTGTTTTTACACTTAACAATTATTTTTTTTCTTTTTTATGTTAGAGCAACGAATAGTTTAGTTTTATCTTGATATATGGATAAGCAAATAATCTGATGTTTAGGAGCCAAAAGTTGGGCTATAATATGGCTTACTAAACGAAAATTTCTTTTTTGATGGATCTTTGTGAGTATACAATCTGCAGTTTAATCTTTAGCTGAACATAATACTTATTTTTTGGACAGATTTTTTTTCGTTTTTAGCTATGAGTAAATATACTGTTAAAGTAATGTGTATCTAATCATGCAAACGAGTCACAAAAGAACATAGATAAAACATGTGTGCTGGCTTAATAACTGTAAAACAAACACCCTGTCTATAGCCAAGCTTTTTCATTCTTACAATCAGCTCACCTAAAAAGGGATGCCCGACCATCTTCTCTCCATATTCTGTCTATCCTTACACACGCGAATACATAAACACATTATGTACATGCTTAAGAGGAATTTAATTTAATTAGTGCTTCTTATACTGCTTATTGGTTGCCTGTACGCAGCGGGCCAGCTTTAAATACCCCCAGCAACGCGTGCTTGTTCACAAAACCAAAATCCTTCTCGGACTGCCACTCTACTGTATGGCTAGCCCACTGCGATTCTGGAGGAAGAGTAGGACACGCATGGACTCGCTTTTGAGTGAAGCTTCGCTAAACGGCTTAGGTTCGACTTCCATGTATGGATGTTTGTGTGTTTGCGCGCACACGCCATCAGTTTAAGCGCCTCAGAATCTCATTTTCGGAAATCCTTTACCCTGAAAAGCCGAGTTGTTAAGAGCTAGAAGCAGTTCTACTGATGTACTTAGGAGTAAGTGAGGAAGAGAAGAAGATAGAATTAGTACTGTTTTTTTTCGAGGTGACATCAGTGGATGAGTGAATCCGAGAGTATGCAGTACATATGTATTTGACGGTAAAGATACTAGTGAATAAAGCTGAGATTTTTTAGAGAAAATGGAAGACAGATGTAAAAAAAACTAAAATATTTCAAAAATTACAAGACTTTCTTAAGAGATTGAGTCTACAGTTAAATAGTTCTAAATTCGGTTTCCAAAGTTTCTGCTAATAAGTAAGTTCTCTGAGAAAAAATATCACATGATTAGTAATAGTATAAAATCTTAAAGTTGGCTTATTTATTTAACCAAGATATCTCTTCTACAAGGCTTATTTAAGTCATAGAAAGCCTTTTTCCAAGTGCCGTCTAAAGATTTTTTAAAGCGTAGGCATTAAAATTATTCCGGAACAATCTTTGATGGAACAATTTTTGATAAATTTAGTTAAGGAAAATTTGGACTTACCTAGATTTTCAAATACACTACAAAAAACAAACAAAAATTTCCATAAGATTCATTATGCATTTTTAAGAAATTAAAACATTTTAGAATCCATCCTTAACGTTTTCATCAAATATCAACAGCGCATGAAGAATATTAAGTTGTAATGACTAGTAGTATAATTATATAAAAAAATTTTTGGATTAATTTTCATCATTTTCTCCCTTAAAAATTAATTCAATAAGCTACTAGCAAAGTTGGCTTCTTTTATGTTAGGTGATTGACATTGACTTGTAAATGATAAAAATAATGGTTTATTTGGGTTGATGTGGCTATAATTTACTGTTTGTAATCGTTCATTTATTTAACATTCAAACATTTATTAAAGCCACACACAATTAACGGAGGTATACTTATTTTAGCTATATTTGTACCACCTTCGTACACAACATCGTCTCATTAAAAGGTATATTTATATTTATCATTACATTGTCTGTCTTATGAGTTCATAGAAGTATAACTTTGTATTTCGGTACCTAAGTACCTACTGTCCACTGGTTTTATACTCAATTACAATGCTGGCAAATACTTAATTAACTTATTACATTCTTTCAGTGACAAAAACGCTAGTTATGATTCGTTGTTTTCTTAAGAAGATAAATTTGTTTAGTGACTACACTGACGTCCAACGGAAAAAAGGTATAAGTGACATCAGAGATGAACTGAGAAAATCAAGGAGAACTAATTATAAGTGTCTTGAAAAATCAATGATAAGTTGAGTGTTGGACTACAAAAAAACTGTTTTTTTGTATAAATATGGTATAACTATTCTATTTTCCACTAAAGAAAAGCGATGTTCCGATGGGAACTATGAAAATCTACACTTACTCTACTAACTTGGTGCAATTTCCTCGCGAAAAAAGGGTAAGTCATAGTAACTGCATGATGCAATACATTTTCACTCATTAATTATTTTTTTTGTGTTATCAATAAATCAAGAACAAAATTATTTAGTTTTTAGACAACATGAGAATATTTCAAACAGTAAGCAAATGTCACGATTGTTATTTTAATAAGTGCAATGAACAATAATACTACTTGCCACCTTGCCAGAATATAGCTAGTCATACCGAAGGGCTGCGTACTCTTAAAGTCATTAAAAAAAACTTCGTAAGTCATTCTAAGTCTTTCAAAGATCTTAAAAGTCTCTAAAAGACTTCAGACTTATTACCAGGACTTCAAGAGTGCATGTAGCTTTAAGTCATTAAAATAGACTTCATGTCATTAAAAAAGACTTCATAAGTTCTTCTAAGTCTTTCAAAGATCATGTAAGTCACCAAAAGACTTCAGAGTGGGCAGCCCCTCGAGTCATACTCATCTTTATCCAACTTCAATAAGACAACATACTCTTTGTCAGAGTATCAAGGGTCGTTATAGTCTTTAACAGCAGCTTTGATTCATGATATAGTTTTTGTAAAAGCCCAAGTCATTGCAGTCTTTGGCTTACAATGGTTAAAATGTACCTCTGCTCACATAGATTTATTGAAAGTCAGATTGAAATATTTACTTGAGTCGAGTACATTGCAGTTAACATTGAAAGCATGTAGTTAAAATTTCCGTTTTTTCAAAATTGCATTATCATTGTGTGCAAAACTGCATTATCGTAGTGATGAACGTTTAAAAAAAATGTTTCATAAAATTTAATAGCAACGTTTCCAGAAAACGGACACCTCCATTATTTATCATTTAATTTTTTTTAAATAGAAATTCCAAAGAAAAGTGCTCTCTGTGTTATTGATATAAGCAAGCTTAAGTCATTTTGAATGATCTGTTAAATGTGAATGATGTAGATCATGGTGCATGGTCAATCTGGCGATGGCAGATAATCGAAATCAAGTTTTATTTTTGTAGAGTCTCGATGCAAGTCGAGGTACAGGCCAATTTTCATTAAGTGAAGAGCCTATTATACAGAATTTATGTAGTCGATCAACCGAGATGCTTGAAACTCTTTGCAAACAGATACTTGTGAAGTAATTTGCACTTTGCCACAAAAAGTTTGAGCTCGTGTGTTATGTTAGTTTAGATTACTACCACAGATAAAACACCATTTGTGAGTTAACAGCTCAAAAATGCTTCTAAAACCACAACATATCTAGACTGAATCGTGCAATTAAAAAAAAATTGGTCTTATTTACTGATGGTTCGTTGTAGGTGTTATTTTTTAGAACAGTTCAGAAAAGAATATTATAAACTTGAGTCCTTACAATCTGTGCTTTTCAAATAATTTTTCACGAAGAAGAAAATGGAAAAGAAAACCATAGACATAAAGTGTGGTCGTGCATGTGTGTGCAAAAAAGGTAATAACGAGCCTATAAGTTTAGGGGAGGCTAAGTATAGCAAACTGTATCGGTTGCAGGCGCTCCATAAAATAAGGGGATGAGAAGAAAAAGCAGGAAGGGAGGGGTTTGTATGTTCAACTCCACAAGGGGATGACGAGTAAGTAAAAGAGGACGTACATGCTTACTGGACACGATTTCTGCTTGAGTGGAAATGTGTATCACGTGGGCGTCGAGATAGACACACGCAAAAGAAAAAGGATGGCTAATATAACGGCACATGCAGAGAGACTCGCACAGACAGGTGGGGAAAGGGAAAGAGGGTGACGTGGCAGTGCTTTGGCCGTTAGAGCTGCGGTTAATACTCGATGATGGGAACGGTCATCTGCAGATACACAACGAGGACGAGACAGACGTATGTATATACTGTACATGCACACCCCCACACTCGCGTCGCAAAATTGGTGCCATCAGTGAGTGTATTCTCGTGTGCTGGTGCTCTATACAGGGAGAAGGGGTTGGGCGAATGTAACTGCTTGCATCGTTGATGTGTTTCCTCGTGCTGAGTCTTGTGCAGGAGGTGCTAAAGCTACGGTGATGATGATTGCGGCGTTGTGACTCTCGAAACAAACGCATTGGTCTTGGATATTTAGAAGGATGCCGGTTTGTTATTATGCGTACGAATATAATAATTATACATGAATTATTATTTTATATGTATTCTAGATTAATTGAAGTGTTGCTTATGCATACCTTTATAATCGGATGAATGTGAAAATCCATTGTTAATTCGTTGATAAGGATTGTGATAGGGTACGGCTACTTGATGGATAACATTTTTTAGGAGATTAGATCTCTTTTTAAGAAATTTCAGAGCAATGGTTTTAAACCACCTCGAATGTACATCGGGAATGCAGTTATGAGTATCTTTAAATCGAAGCTGAATTAATAAGGCTACCGACAAAAAGCAAAAAAGCAAAATGACTAGTACTTGTGGGAAAAGAAGACAAGACAGGAAAAAAGGTGAAAACCAAAGAAAAAAATTAACAAGAACATAGTGGTGGAGGCAACGAAGTGAGATAGATTTAAATGACAAATGCAGTAGGGGTGGAGGGTCAGATTCCTATAAGACTTATTATATTATGTGGAAGCACCTTTTTGTTCATTTGTGTTTCTCAAAGAACAAATCGAAAAAGTAATATACACGTTCGCAAGTTATTGCATCGACAGCAGAATTGAGAGTACAACGGGCATTTGTTCCTTTCTGACAGAAACTAAAGGATGCATGTAAGACAAAGACAGCAGATAACCCGTTAGTTTTCTTAATTTTTTTATCACATAACACATCCTATTTATTAACCGATAAACGTGCAAAAAATCTATTAAAGGTTTTTGGTCACAAAAAGTAGATAACACCGGACTTTAACTTTTAATATTGGTTCTGACTCTTGTTTCACTGCCACTAATGATAGTTTTCTATTAGCAGTGAGATTTTAGAAAAAAGAACAAAACATATGTAATTTATGATAATACATGTGTCATATTATAAGTATTTAGCTTCTTTTATGAGTTATAAAAAATTGATAATAATGTTATGTGAATGAAATGAGCTGTTATATATTATATATCAATGATTATTTAGATCTCTTACGCATATAATTGTGCAATTATGTTCAGAAAAAAAATTTTAAGCACGTTCTATCTTATTGCTTCATATTTCTTACACTAAAAAAATGAAAAAAAATTCTAACGTTAATTTATTTTATTTTATTTGGCAGTCTTTAAAATATAGAATCTTTATTTAAAATAAAGCAAAAGAATTAAAAAAAACTCACTTCAGATGGACAACTTTGACCGAACTATAGTATTATTGAAACAATAGTCTGTCACTCTGTTTTATTTCTCGTGTTAATCGCAATGATAGCAGCACCACACGGACTCATAGAAACGTGGAAGCTATCGAGAAATCGCAAAAGCAATCAAATTATTAAACGAGTGAACGAACTGCCGTTCCTGCACCTGCACAACGCCAATTGCATATCCCTTCTCCTTCTCCTCTTCTCTCTTTCTCTATCTCCGATCGCTGACAGTAGCAAGGGCACATTGCGGTTGTATTACGTGCACGCCATGGGCGATTCAGTCAATCGGTGAAATTGGGAATTACGGATTATATTCGATGCCTCAGCCCTTGCTCATTCCTTTTTTCAGCTTCTCTCTCTCTCTTTATCTCTCGCTCTCTCTCTTTATTTTCTCAAGTGTATGTATATACTATATTTTAAATGATTTATAACTAAATGTACCTTAGCGTCAAGTTATCTATATTAGAAAGCTAGTTTTAGTTTTATACTTAATTTTATTATGTTGGCTCAAATTTACACACCTATTTACAATTATTATTATATTAATTTTTCACCAGATTGTAAATTTGATACTGGCCAGATAGGGTTTGACTCCATGGCCCAATAAACCATATCTAATTTAATTTAATCACTTTCTCTCTCTCTCTCTCTCTCTATCTCT